>NWSH02000525.1:10307201-10317659 GCA_002382865.2 Heliothis virescens | reverse complement strand
TTAAAGTCAGTCTTGTATCATCATTCGTTCGTTTTACTTATCTCCTGGCATGCGCCTTACAGAGTGATAATTTGTTTTATTTTTTAGTGTTCACTGTGACTCAGTACTTTGGTAAGCCTAACTTTTTGCCGTGCCTCACACTCGCTCATGCCTTCAGTTGTCTACTGTAGTCTACTTGTATGAATGTGTTGGTGCCATGTATTCTATATTGTTATTATACTTGCCTCCGCTAGCGGTTTCACCCGAGTCCCAAAAAAGAGTAGCTTAAAGTTTTTCCTAATACATGAGTTAATTAATACTGAAGAAGAATTTAAAATCGCCGCAGTGGTTCAAGAGAACCAACAATGTCTTAGCCTTGTAATATTTAGAGTAGATAAAAACTAGTTTCAACAAAATTAAATGGTGTCGTCAAATTCTCGTTCAGAATAATATTTTGCCTCTAAACGCTGGTTTAGGCTTCATCGAATCGTCAACAATGTCAATGTTTATGTTTTAAATCGACACTCAGGTTCGTCTGTCGTCTGTAATCATTGTCGTTTATATAAATAGTTACTATAGGGTTGAATATCTATACAGATTTTTGTTGGGATGTTGGTTTGAGAAACTTAACTTCTCATATACCACACAAAATAAAAACATTCATATTTTGGTTTCATTTCAACTGACTATTTTATTGTTTGTCTGTAATTTTAATTAAATCAGAATTAGATTTTATCAAAAAATGCGAAAGTTTGTGAGAATGTATGTATGAATGTTGGTTACTATTTCACGCAAAAATTACTGGATGGATTTTGATGAAACTTGGCATATATATCAGAATAACATATAAGCCACTATTATGCTGGTACGGTAAGTAGTTTCCTTGGGAGGTGGGTGAAACCGCTAGCGGAAGCTAGTAAATTATATTTTAAAAATATTAAAAAAGGCTTGTTCGAAAAGTACTGGAACGGTTTTCAAGCAAATCCGCAGGTTGTCTCTATCCAGGATAAAAGTCTTCAAATAAACGTAACAGTTTGGTTACAGCTTAGCTAAGCTCCAATGTGCTATTTGGGAAGATTAGCCTAACCTTGAGCTGACTCGAATAAGGTTTTACCATCTCCAAAGTAGTCTAGACTCCTAACAATTACTGCCTTCAGCAGATTTGAATTCCTCATTAGTGCGATTGCCTATTTGTGTCAGGATTTTTTATTTGGGGACAATTTGATTACAAGACTGTTAAAAGGTTAGATTTTTCGAAAATTTTCGTTTAGGTTCAGGTTTAATCAGGTTCTCGCGGTTTTTATCGTGATTTCGAGAAACCAAGCCGAGAAAACTTGGGAACGTCTGAATAATCAAAATGGCTTATGAATCATTTTTATGTTCTCGGGTAACAATGCTAATTATCAAAGAAAACCCTAATAAACCAATCCGAATTTATAAGTAGGAGGTGTTTCAGAATTGGCGAAAAGGACTTTTTTTGTGTTTTTGATCAAGCAAACTACCGCTTTTTTCTAGATAAGTTTTACGACAGGACAAAAACTCGTGTTTTATCATCATAGATAAAAACTAGGCGCTTAAGATAAAGTACATACAAAGTGTTGTGAATTTCCCCAGCCCAAGTATCTATGTTGACCTAAAAATCTGTCGGACTTAGTAAATAAAGGAAGATTCAGTAAATAAAACTAAAGTGTCTGGTTAGTGTTAGATTAAAAATAATCCTTTACATTGCCTTACATTTTGGTAAAAGAAACAATTTCATTTTATTCGAGTTTTAACAAGGTAACAGAATTTTTCAAATGCATATTTTGACGTCAAATAAATAATAATTATTATGTATTATGTTTTCTTTGTGTTTAAAAATTCCTGGTTAACTGACATTTTTATCCTAAAAACAGCCAAGAATAGCCGAATATAAAACTCTAAAATCTAGAGCGGCCATAACACTAAATCTTCATTTTCGGAAATCTGTCGTAGCGTGCCAACATTTGTAACAACGCCAGCAGCTATGCATCTTTTTCATGCACTGTTACAGTGCAAACACAGCCGCCTGTCCAATCCATTCCTTTATTACCAAGAAACAAAGACCCTTGTGGCATTCCTAATTTAGTCAACCTTATTACAACGTAGTAAGGGCGATTTTCGCGTAGCTGTAAAAATAGTTTTGGCAGAGCCTTCCGACTCCCTCGTGACATACAAATATGTTATTGAATCCCGCAGAAAGGTGGGTTTTCAGTTTTTGCGAACCGATTTCGGGTGGAAGCCGGACTCGAGTTGACAAATGCCGAGCCGTTTCAGAAAAGATCTTTTTTTATTTGATCAGATTTGTTCGTGAAAAGCCTGTTGATAGTGACCGCTTGCTTTTATTGTTTCGTAAATTGGATTGCTGTGGTCACAATTTGTTACAACGCGGATGTGTTTGTTTTTGCGTAGTATAGTATATGGTACTACAGAGTAAATATACTGATATTATAAAACGGTTTTTTTGTGTGTTTGGCATTTACTATAAGGCTTAGAAACTGCTAAACTGATTTGAAAATAATTACATTCTTAAAAAGCTACACTATCCTCAAGTTACATTATCCAGGTACGGGAAGAAGTTTCCACGGGTTACAAGAAATACTTTAGAAAACAGCTAGTATTTAGTAAAAAAAAGTCCCATTTTATATTAATTAGTAACAAGTTAGTAACCCACAGTCCACAGATAAAGTCTACAACAAAGTCTACATAGTTAAAACTTCAAACTTTTCTTACTTGAACTACATGTTGTTTTAAAATAAATCATGCAATAAATTATGCCTGAATACACTTTAATTTATTATTTTAATCTGTGTTTACAAAGATTTATTAAGCAAACTCTACACGATTACTTAGCGAAGCTCATTAATTCCATTTTACTTCATTAGACTTTATAAAAACATTCGTGTTCTTACAATAGTGAAGGAAAATCGAGATTATTTACTTTAGTTTTGATTCAGTTGTTAAATCTAGGGGCTAATTTCACTGACAGTCATTTACGTGATCAGTTGGTTAAATTAACAAGTTTTTTAACTATGCAGTGGAAATTTTTGTGGAAGGTCTTAATTTGGTAATCAATCAATATGTTTGCTTACTGGAGATACATATAGTATAGATATAATTTATGATAAACATTTGTTTATCTTAATCGGCCGGTTGTTGGTGAAAATGGGAAAAAAATTGTTTAATCGGTAGCTAACGGGAAGCGGCGCGGCGCGACGTAAAAATAACAAACAGTCGCCCCTGTAGAAGTGTCTTACATGATCTTCGTGACATAATACATATTGCACGGCGCGGCGCTTCGCCTCGCTTTGCATTCTCGTTGATTCACCCAAGCAGGACTCACCCTAAAGGGTGAATTAAAACTCGATGGCCTCAAGCAAAATCGCCGTAACCCAAGGTCCACAAGCCAGCTAATGCTGACAAATTGCAGTTCCACCTTTATTTAATGACGTCATTACGTCCACCATTCTGTGGCCAAGATTTAAGCCCGGTAGTTCAGGGTTCAATTAATTTTGGCCATTTAAATCATTTATTTATGCCCCACAAGTTATTTATGTCATGCCTGGTTTTTACTGACTTCTGTTGATGAATGTGATTTTTTATACGGCTTTTTGCATGGGTCATTTTTTCTGTCACGCTTTGTTGACTTACGGAATTATTTTACGAAGGGTAATTCGAAATAAACTCATATTATTTTTATTTATTTGGAATTTACATTTTTCAATAACATAGACATATTAAAAGTTGGACAAGCATTTTATTAATTACTTCAGGCTTCATATTTTTTATTCAGGCCTTTACACTATAACATCTAATACTCATTATTCTTAAATTATAACAAAGACTGAACGGCCATAAATCTTAGCATGTACCTTGTTCATAAATAAGCCTGTATATTTTACTTCCAGTACATTTCGTGGCTGTTTCTTATAATCACGCATATCTAATTAAGTTAACATGCAAAGTAAATTAACTATGCCAAGTCTTGGTGGTATTTTAAACGTCTTTTAATTATAAGGATTATTTCTTAATTTTCACGCCATTTCTGTAATTTTAACTGTATATTTATAAAAATTAGTATCTTTGGAGTTAAAGTGTATGCTAAAAAGTGTCTAAATTCAATTACTTGTTGATGCTCACGTGGTCGGCCACGTCCAATAATTGGTGACAGATTTTGTGTAGGAGAAAAACAGAACACAGTGATAGCAATAGTGCAATGTACACGTCCTAAAGTCGGTCAGAAAATCCTAGTCAGAACGTCTGAAAATTCGGCTCATAGGCAGATAGGCCACAGACAGGAGCCCAGGTCCCAAAATGTACTCTTAAATGTACGCTCTGTTTGCACACAATTCTATCTCAATAATTTTTGTACGTCATAAGTAAGAGACAATTTTATAAATAGAACAATTTCATTCCTCCATTCAATAAAGTATAGGAAAAACAAAAGCAATTATTTCAATATTATTAAAATCAATGAACTACAATTTATTTTCCCTCCAGCAGAGGTCATATTTAAACATTAAAATCCTCAAGGAAAATAGGAAAATATCGTAATTTCCCAGCAGGCCTATTAAACATCTCGATGAATACACAGAATCCTAACAATAACTGGTGTTTTCAGGGAAGAACCGTTTATATTTGTCCCAGGATATTCCAGAGCTTTTTATGTGGGAAATTATTTGTGAAAGAAACAATAAACGTAATATGAGAATGCCGTCTGTAAGATTGTATCTATTTTTTCTAAAAATAAATCTTGATATGATGTGTCTTTTTTCTTGGAAATTACTTTACTTTGTGTTTTACCTACACTCACATTCCATGTGTGAATATTAACGCGGAATTTCCATAACCATTCAATCCGTTATTTTGCAATTAAAGCTGGTTTTCTGAGGTAGCTTCATACCTATATAAATTATGTCCCACAATCTCTAATCGTAAAACAAAAGATAAATTACATACAGAAATCCGCAGTAAGTGCTTCGGAGTTCAAAACTTTAGTCGTGAGTTGTGGTATAATTTTATAGAATGTTTCATATATTTCTCTGATCTACTATATAAAAAGAATCTGTCATTTAAAAACTTTATCGTATCTTAAATAAAAACAACGATAAACCTCATAAAACAAGTTTATCTCTGAGCAGTACAAGTTGGAGCAAATCTCAGAACTACTAAATGTAATTAGCTCAGAATATTCATAGCAATAACATGCACTCCAACATTTGCATGTTCCGTTGTCGAAATCCAGTACTTTCATTAGCTGAACAGTGGAACATAGTCAAACAGTCCTTAAGTTAGAACAATCTGCTTTGCAAATTATTATCAACTAGTTTTCGCCAGCGATTCCACCCATGTCCAGTGGGAACAAGCGCACCCGGATAAAAAGTAGCCTGTAGCCTTCCTCGATAAATGGGCTATCTAGCACTGGAAGATTTTTTCAAATCGGACCCGTTGTTCCTGAGATAAGCGCGTTCCAGCAAGCAAACAAACTCTTCAGCTTTATAATATTAGCATAGATTTGGCAGAGACTTGGACAAATATTTGGCAAAGGAATTTAAGTCGTAAAAAGTATTAAAAAATATACTTTAATTTTATATTGGTTAAGTAGTCGTTGAGATAGCCGATTGTTTAATACCAATGGAAAATAATTTCGTCAAAGTATTCAATCCATTTTTTAAATCCAAACAGACGAAAGCCTTTTGAAATTAACTTTAACTTTGAGAGTGAGTTCTGCCACTATAACTAACAGTTAAATTGCCGCCCATTGATCAATTCAATCAATCGACAATTTGATAACTGAAAATGATCCGGTTTATGTTATAGTTAAATTACAGCTCACCGATAGATTAAATAGATTAACAAAGTATTAATAAAGCCATTTAAAAACTTCACGCTCCTAATAACTAACTTTACCGTTTATACAATAAAATACTGCAGTAACAATAGAACAATATACGAATAATAAGCAAAATCCGAAGGCCATATATTTTTGGTACGAAGTCGACTAACTTCCTTGTAATACACATCATGTATAATTTGTAAGGATTTCACTTATAAACAAAGTTTATCGCCGTACACTCGGAGTTCCTTCAAATCGAGAATAGGTCGCAATATGAATAATATTAAATACGATATTACGAGCCTAAATGTGCTGTACAAACACTGGACTATCTTGCTTTGTGAGTGTACACAGGAGCTTAAAATGTAGTTGGTCAATTAATAGCTTATTATGATATAATAAAATTTTCTTACTTATATTTTTTTACAATAATATGTTTGCAGTATCATGAAGGTCAAAAGTTCAGAATAATTGAGTACTTTTTTTCGAAAACGTTAAAAATAAGTTAAAATAAAATCACGCAATCTAGTGGTACAAACCATGACACGTGAAACCGCGCGACAGGTTTTTTGTCGTTCGAAAATATCGCGCAAAAAGACGCTGAGCGGAAAATCGCTTGTTGTGAAAGCACTATAACAATTTGCACTAGTTAAACTAATACAGTAGACACTTCTCCTTAAAACGTGACTAACCTTAATTTATAACAAAAACATTGCGCTTATTCAAATGCAATACAAGTTGCATTTGCATAATCCACAACACAGCTACAAAGAAAAGGGTTCTGACAGACTGACAAACAACGAAGTGAACTTATAAAGGCTCCTTACTTTAGAGGGTTGGGACACTACAAAGCTTTCACACTAGTGGCTTTTTGTAACCAAACAATTGACTATCACCAGTACATACAAACGATGACACCTAAGCGTCAATTCACACCGAGACGCGACGCGACGCGACGCTGCACGCAGATTTTACATAGAGCGACTCAAAATATACTTTATTCACTACACGAAACGATACACATTTAATTGTCAGAATTCAGATACGTTGCGCTGCACCTCGAGACGCCGCGCTGCGCCGCGCGGCGCCGCGCGGCGCAGCGCGACGCATCTTGACGCAGCGGTGACGCGCGGCGTACAAGATCGGTGCTGCATCTCGCGATTTGCTTTGTTTTTAAGATGCGTCTCGCGACGCCGCGAGGCGTCGCGCTGCACCGCGCGGCGCCGCGCGGCGTCGCGCTACATCAAAGCCGCGTCGCGTCGCGTCGCGTCTCGGTGTGAATTGACCCTTAGGTGTCATCGTTTGTATGTACTGGTGATACTCAATTGTTTGGTTTACAAAAAGCCACTAGTGTGAAAGCTTTGTAGTGTCCCAACCCTCTAAAGTAAGGAGCCTTTAATAAGTTCACTTCGTTGTTTGTCAGTCTGTCAGAAACCCTTTTCTTTGTAGCTGTGTTGTGGATTATGCAATGCAACTTGTATTGCATTTGAATAAGCGCAATGTTTTTTTGTTATAAATTAAGGTTAGTCACGTTTTAAGGAGAAGTGTCTACTGTATTAGTTTAACTAGTGCAAATTGTTATAGTGCTTTCACAACAAGCGATTTTCCGCTCAGGCGTCCTTTTTTGCGCGATATTTTCGAACGACAAAAAACCTGTCGCGCGGTTTCACGTTGTCATGGTTTGTACCACTAGATTGCGTGATTTTATTTTAACTTATTTTTAAACGTTTTCGAAAAAAAGTACTCAATTATTCTGAACTTTTTGACTTCATGATACTGCAAACATATTATTGTAAAAAAATATAAGTAAGAAAATTTATTATATCATAATAAGCTATTAATTGACCAACTACCATTTTAAGCTCCTGTGTACACTCACAAAGCAAGATAGTCCAGTGTTTGTACAGCACATTTAGGCTTCGTAATATCGTATTTAATATTATTCATATTGCGACCTATTCTCGATTTGTAAGGATTTCACTTATAAACAAAAGTTTATCGCCGTACACTCGGAGTTCCTTCAAATCGAGAATAGGTCGCAATATGAATAAATATTAAATACGATATTACGAGCCTAAATGTGCTGTACAAACACTGGACTATCTTGCTTTGTGAGTGTACACAGGAGCTTAAAATGTAGTTGGTCAATTAATAGCTTATTATGATATAATAAAATTTTCTTACTTATATTTTTTTACAAATAATATGTTTGCAGTATCATGAAGGTCAAAAGTTCAGATAATTGAGTACTTTTTTTCGAAAACGTTAAAAATAAGTTAAAATAAAATCACGCAATCTAGTGGTACAAACCATGACACGTGAAAACCGCGCGACGGTTTTTTGTCGTTCGAAAATATCGCGCAAAAAGACGCTGAGCGGAAAATCGCTTGTTGTGAAAGCACTATAACAATTTGCACTAGTTAAACTAATACAGTAGACACTTCTCCTTAAAACGTGACTAACCTTAATTTATAACAAAACATTGCGCTTATTCAAATGCAATACAAGTTGCATTTGCATAATCCACAACACAGCTACAAGAAAAGGGTTCTGACAGACTGACAAACAACGAAGGAACTTATAAAGGCTCCTTACTTTAGAGGGTTGGACACTACAAAGCTTTCACACTAGTGGCTTTTTGTAACCAACAATTGACTATCACCAGTACATACAAACGATGACACCTAAGCGTCAATTCACACCGAGACGCGACGCGACGCACGCTGCACGCAGATTTTACATAGAGCGACTCAAAATATACTTTATTCACTACACGAAACGATAACATTTAATTGTCAGAATTCAGATACGTTGCGCTGCACCTCGAGACGCCGCGCTGGCGCCGCGCGGCGCCGCGCGGCGCAGCGCGACGCATCTTGACGCAGCGGTGACGCGCGGCGTACAAGATCGGTGCTGCATCTCGCGATTTGCTTTGTTTTTAAGATGCGTCTCGCGACGGCCCGCGAGGCGTCCGCTGCACCCGCGCGGCGCCGCGCGCGTCGCGCTACATCAAAGCCGCGTCGCGTCGCGTCGCGTCTCGGTGTGAATTTGACCCTAATGCCGTGCATCAAGTTTTCTGCCTCGCGGAATGTGTCACACATAGAAAAAGTATACGTGCGACAAAAATGCATTAGCGTTAAAGTGCCGTAAAAGCCAATTTAGAACTAACTTTTAAGCAAGAAAAAGTAAGATAAATTAACTTTACCCGCTGCACTTTTCTTGTCTGTGCCACAAATTCCTCCCGCACAATATATGCTATGTGTTGATATATTTACAGCATGAACTTGTGCATTCCTGGTCTGCTATTGTCTGCAAGCTGCAGTTTCAGCTTGAAGACATTTTTGTTGAGGTATTGTTAACAAAAATGTTGCAATTGTAAGAAAGCTTAGTGCCGTTTTGATCAACGAACGTGGATTTAGCTTGGACCTTTTATTTGTTGAGTTTTAACTATGTGAAAATCGTTTATTTTGGTTAAAATTATAGTGGCTTGTATTCGACGAAATTGAGTTTATAATGATTAATCCTGTTTTACAATCTATGTTTCACGATGTGAGTTTTGCAAGTAAACAAAGCTTTACTGATTACTTATAGAATGATATTTTAAAGAGGAAACATTATTTTTACTTGGTAAATGTTTTGAAAATACTTAAACTCGATTTTGAAAAAATCCCTCTCAGTATTGGTAAGCTAAACTATTTCTGGCGACATATTTGTGGCCATTTTTATTCGGGTACAGGAAAGAAGCTCTTTTAAAACACGGATGAAACTGCAACAACCAGTATGGTACAAATGTAAAACAGTGGAAACGAAGTAAGATCGGGTTATAGAAATGGGGAAATCAGACAAAACGAAGAATAGGTTTAAATTGTAACACGATTCAAACGACATCCGAACACGGACGTGTGTGCACGTACGCGGACGCGCTGTATGCTCCGGAATTGTGAAATCCGTTCGCAAATAATTTATGACCAAGCTATGCAGTGGTTTCTGTGTGAACTATAATTTTAGGATTTGTAAACTGTTGAAAATGATGGCGTGATTCTGTAATGGCTGTCGCGACGTGTAATGTAATTGCTGGCTGTAAAAATCCACAAACATGTATTTTTGTTACAATTCTAAGCGCAGCTATTTGTCTTGTATAGCTTCCGCTAGCGGTTTCACCGACGGCCAATGGGAATTACTCTGCATACCCAAATAAAAAGTAGTCTATAGCCTTCCTGAATAAATGGGCTATCCAACACTGAAAAAAAAATCTCAAATCGGTCCAGCAGTACCTGAGATTATTAGATGCTTTATTAGTATAAGACGTATAGACATATATATAGATGTCCTGTATTCACCTGCAGGCCTTACCTTGCACAGAATATGTGTTGGTCATTCTCATTGCTGCGGCTTGAATATAACTAACTAATTCTTCTCTATAAAAAAATTCTTGGTATTGAGTACTATGTTCTAACTAATTTAAATTTCAATGATGTTTTGTTCCATAATTAGACAAGCTAAAAAGTGTATGAACATTAGTAAGTCAACATTCTGCATATTTTATTACACTATTAAGGGTAATAATAAAATTTGTAAATAGCGCCATAAATTCCTGTTTTTTAGTCATAACTGTGGAATAACAG
>NWSH02000525.1:10283698-10306500 GCA_002382865.2 Heliothis virescens | reverse complement strand
TTAGCGTCAATTCACACCGAGACGCGACGCGACGCGACGCTGCACGCAGATTTTACATAGAGCGACTCAAAATATACTTTATTCACTACACGAAACGATACACATTTAATTGTCAGAATTCAGATACGTTGCGCTGCACCTCGAGACGCCGCGCTGCGCCGCGCGGCGCCGCGCGGCGCAGCGCGACGCATCTTGACGCAGCGGTGACGCGCGGCGTACAAGATCGGTGCTGCATCTCGCGATTTGCTTTGTTTTTAAGATGCGTCTCGCGACGCCGCGAGGCGTCGCGCTGCACCGCGCGGCGCCGCGCGGCGTCGCGCTACATCAAAGCCGCGTCGCGTCGCGTCGCGTCTCGGTGTGAATTGACCCTAATGCCGTGCATCAAGTTTTCTGCCTCGCGGAATGTGTCACACATAGAAAAGTATACGTGCGACAAAATGCATTAGCGTTAAAGTGCCGTAAAAGCCAATTTAGAACTAACTTTTAAGCAAGAAAAAGTAAGATAAATAACTTTACCCGCTGCACTTTTCTTGTCTGTGCCACAAATTCCTCCCGCACAATATATGCTATGTGTTGATATATTTACAGCATGAACTTGTGCATTCCTGGTCTGCTATTGTCTGCAAGCTGCAGTTTCAGCTTGAAGACATTTTTGTTGAGGTATTGTTAACAAAAATGTTGCAATTGTAAGAAAGCTTAGTGCCGTTTTGATCAACGAACGTGGATTTAGCTTGGACTTTTATTTGTTGAGTTTTACTATGTGAAAATCGTTTATTTTGGTTAAAATTATAGTGGCTTGTATTCGACGAAATTGAGTTTATAATGATTATCCTGTTTTACAATCTATGTTTCACGATGTGAGTTTTGCAAGTAAACAAGCTTTACTGATTACTTATAGAATGATATTTTAAAGAGGAAACATTATTTTTACTTGGTAAATGTTTTGAAAATACTTAACCGATTTTGAAAAATCCTCTCAGTATTGGTAAGCTAAACTATTTCTGGGCGACATATTTGTGCCATTTTTATTCGGGTACAGGAAAGAAGCTCTTTTAAAACACGGATGAAACTGCAACAACCAGTATGGTACAAATGTAAAAACAGTGGAAACGAAGTAAGATCGGGTTATAGAAAATGGGGAAATCAGACAAAACGAAGAATAGGTTTTAATTGTAACACGATTCAAACGACATCCGAACACGGACGTGTGTGCACGTACGCGGACGCGCTGTATGCTCCGGAATTGTGAAATCCGTTCGCAAATAATTTATGACCAAGCTATGCAGTGGTTTCTGTGTGAACTATAATTTTAGGATTTGTAAACTGTTGAAAATGATGGCGTGATTCTGTAATGGCTGTCGCGACGTGTAATGTATTGCTGGCTGTAAATCACACATGTATTTGTTACAATTCTAAGCGCAGCTATTTGTCTTGTATAGCTTCCGCTAGCGGTTTCACCGACGGCCAATGGGAATTACTCTGCATACCCAAATAAAAAGTAGTCTATAGCCTTCCTGAATAAATGGGCTATCCAACACTGAAAAAAAATCTCAAATCGGTCCAGCAGTACCTGAGATTATTAGATGCTTTATTAGTATAGACGTATAGACATAGTATAGATGTCCTGTATTCACCTGCAGGCCTTACCTTGCCAGAATATGTGTTGGTCATTTCTCATTGCTGCGGCTTGAATATAACTAACTAATTCTTCTCTATAAAAAAATTCTTGGTATTGAGTACTATGTTCTACTAATTTAAATTTCAAATGATGTTTTGTTCCATAATTAGACAAGCTAAAAAGTGTATGAACATTAGTAAGTCAACATTCTGCATATTTTATTACACTATTAAGGGTAATAATAAAATTGTAAATAGCGCATAAAATTCCTGTTTTTAGTCATAACTGTGGAATAACAGCATTTATTACAACAATTACTAAGAAAAACATTCCTCCCTTTACTTAAATTCACGTAAAGTAGTGCAATTTTTGCATAAGTGGACATAAAACACGCTGGTTTATAGTTCAGCAGTTTACAACCATTAAATTTCACTTTATAAATGAAGTTGGTCCTTTTAAAACTATTAGACTCCTATATATTTTATAGTAAACGTCCAAACATGGGCTATGTTTGCTTGTAACTATATTATTAAAGGCCAGTAAGCAATAAGTATTGAGGCCTATAATCTGAGCATCTTATCTACTCAATTTATAGTGAAAAAAAAACTTAACACGTATATGTACCGAAAGATAGATATGCCATGAGAACATCGCCCATTGTCACTTAAAATACTCCTGGGTGATTAGTATTGAAACACATTAATAAAATGAACGTGATTTTTTTTTATCTCAGGTACGAATAACAGCAGGTCACGGTACCCGAATCTGTAAAATTTTACCAATCAAACATTAACCTACCACTATTGTGATAAGGTTGAAAGTCTATTGCAGAAATTTGAGAGATTGTGTACCAAAAGTTTAAAATAGCTACTGAATCAATTTGAAAAAATATTTCACTGTCGAAAAGTCACCTTATCCTCTCGTAACATAGGCTATATTTTATCTGATTACAAAGAAATACTTTCCGCGGGACACGGGATAAACCGGGGGAAAGAGCTAGTAAATTATACTACCAGACTTTGAAACTCTTTGTAGAAAACTTGTCGGACTTTTCAGAAATAAAATATGGCACTCACAGTAGTATCAAAGTACTAAAAGCTATATCAATATCATGTACTAATGTTTTGGCATAGCGTGTGCATCCGCGTACATAGGAAAGCACATCAAGTTACCAAAATCCGTCAAATTTCTGCAATAGATTTTCAACCTTATCACAATGGAGGTAGGTTAATGTTTGCCTGGTAAAATTTGACAGACTTGGGTACCGTGGCCTGCTGTTGTCTGTACATGAAGTATTGTAATAAAAGTGCAATATGTAAGAGTACAATGGTTACTGTTATTCGTTTTATGGTCAGCTCTCGGAATTAATGGTTTTTGTGTTAGGATAAGTACAGATAGACTGATTTAGACGCTTTTTGGAACAATTTTGCTTAAGTACTACAATACTAAGAGCCACGTTCACAGATACCAGATGAAGTTTTCTGCCAGATACTGCCACAGAAAAGTAGTCAGTTAAAAAAAATCTATGGCATTATTTGTCAGATAGGTATCCATCCCTATCAATTTGAGAGGAGGCCTGTGCCCAGCAGTGGGACAGAAAAAGGTATCTAGAAACTTTATCTGGAATCTGTGAAATGTGCTCCAAATCTTTAAATTATTTTTTGTAGGAAACTTTAGAAGTAAAATACTTTAAAATAAGGCAAAACTTTTGTTCAAGCGTCAAGTTCTTAAAACTTTGCTGTTGCAATGTTATGTAGTTAGTATGTTATAAGAAAAGTAGTTCTACACTGTCGAAAATACATTTATAACGTTTTGAAGGCTCAGAACAGTGCACGCTACTCCTAATTATTTTGCTGCCTTTTATTTTGATTTGTAGTATAAATGAGAATTTTAAAATTAAAATCCTCTGCGTGTTAGTGATATGTGGCGTACAGGCTAATAACACTGTCTCCCATACTTTTAGATATATTGCCTCAAAACGTTAAAATGGAAGAGTTACGGCTTTGCAAAGTAATCAAACTGCTGTTGTTACGTTCAAATTTATGGCTTGAGTGGAATTTGATATTATTTGCTTTATCTAATCTAAAATTTTAACTGCGTTGTTGGTAGTTTTTGGTTGTAAAAGATGAATAATGATAGAAAGGCTTTAGGTGAAATGTTTGTAGCCCCGGCTTAAATAGTTTCTACATAATGAATAACTCGGAAACAAATCATAATATTGTTTAAGCTAATATAACCTCATTGGGACAGCCTTAAACTTATTTTGCTGGACGAAGGCCTTCCCCAAGCTGGGGGGATTTGCTCATACTCTCCGGTCTGGGCATGCATGTTGGTGAGCGCTGGTGAGCGCGCTTCAAACAAGATATTTAATATGCCACTAGGTACTCTGTAGTAGTTATACCGCCACCAGTTGGTCGCCAGAGCCTCGTCCGTTTTTCACTACGAGCAGGTAAGTTTGGCAATCGGGGCTGAACATCTATAATATTTTGATGTAAAGTTATAAAACTGAAATTTGCATCAAAATTTTTAAGTGTTACAAACCTCCACATATCTAAACTTAAGTAAAAGATTATTCCTTCCCCTTCATTTCATACTGTATCAGCCTAAAGCCATCTTACAGTAAAACATTAAAACTAGAAACAACTTTAACGGAAACAAAAATAAATTAACCTTAAAATGTCCGCCATCTCAATTTATGGCCGCCATTTTATCCGCAATTCGGAAATACCAGAGATGCAACATTAAAATTAGCATAGCCAGCATTACGGTAGGAAGTCTCAATGCAATCTCCGCAAGATTTATACGGTGTAATGTACAAGAATGTATTTCATCCAATATTCAATAAGCCGCTATCTCAGATTGAAATGAAAATTTACTGCTGATTGAAGATTTCGAGGAAGATATATTACCTACTTATTGTGACAACAGTAAACAATGTAGCATTTTGTAAGAAATCCATGCAAGTCGTTGCCTACAAGCGCGATACAACATACATGATTTTTTGTCTGATTTGTAGATAATTATGTCTTGTGCACTATTACGAATCGCACTTTGCTTTTATGTTGTATTTCATCCTGTCCAAGTAGTTTTATCCTAATTTAATTTTCGATCATCAAAATGAGTTATATAATCTATAATATAAAAATGAATCGCTAAATGTGTTGGTAAGCGCATAACTCAAGAACGGCTGGACCGATCGGGCTTATTTTGGTCTTAAAATGTTTGTACAGATCGAAAGAAGGTTTTAACGATGAGAAAATATGATTAAGTATAAAAAAAATCAGGATCCGCGTACGAAGTTGCGGGTAGAAGCTAGTAAACTATATATTTTGCACCACGGAGCCAGTGACATATTAATTGCTATTTATTAACCAGTGTGTGTACACCAAACGGCCCTTTGTCAGCACCTCAACAGTTCAGATTAAGGAAATTATAGAAGGAGAGGCAGACTCCGCGCGCAGAGGCTTAACATAAACCCAAGATTACCGTACTGATCCATGGGGCTTGATGCCAGTGATGTATACACAGGCTTGCCTTTTAAGTCAGTATTTTATTAGGAAAGAATCACATCACACTAATCCTACTTATCCTATCCCAATAATCCAACCAATATTATAAATGCAAAAGTTTGTGAGGATAGATGCATGTGTATTTTTGTTACTCTTTCGCGCAAAATCTACTGGACCTGGACGGGTTTTGATGAAACTTGGCAGTAATATAACGTTTATATCAGAAAAACGTATATGTATTGCGGAAGTATTAAATTTTTTTTACAGTGTTTTAAAACTAGCCGATTTTTCGATCGGTTTTTGAGCGAGGTGTATTTTTAGTGCCAAAAAATCTATTGCGACGTTTCACGTGCAACCAATTGAACCCTACAAATAATACTTTATGATTGCATCAGTAGTAGCTAGTGTGGAAACGCTGTTACAAGTTAATCATCTTTAATGCACAACGAAGGGTCACCCACTAGAAAAAGTCATGGCCTATTAAAGCACCAACTTCTCAAGTGTGTGTGGGTTCGATTTCAGGTCAAGCAAGTACCGATGCAACTTTTCTAAACTTGAATGTATAAACCAATTGGTGATAAAAAGATGAAGGAAAACATCTTGAGGAAGCATTGAGCAAGCGTGGTGATTAACGCTTATCGTTCTCTGTGTGAGAGGAGGCCTGTGCCCAGCGGTGGGACGATAAAAATGCTGACAATGATCTTTAATGCATTTTTTTTAATAATTGTGCGTTTGAAGTAAGAGGCTCCACATAGGATACATGTTCATATTCTCATTATGAGAATATCTATTTTTTATGAGTTCCCAGCACTGCATGAATAAAACTTAATATTATCAGTTTATTCTGTACTTTATTTTGATCGAGGCATAATGGTACGGAATTCTTTGAAGCAATATTGATGCTTCAAAAACGTCGCGGCGCGCCGCCACCACACTTTACATATTATGGACATTCTCCAGACAGCAGTTCGCATCAAGATCGCTCACATATTTTACGCCGCAACGTAAAAGTCAAAATATTTTCTTACATTCAAACCATTTTTCTTTTGGGTTTTGGCTGAATAAATACAGACAAGTTAAAATAATAATAGAAACGAATCTGTGACACAAAATCTTTATTAATACCTTAATATTTACAAAAGTTCAATATTATTTATAACTGTTTCTTTCTTTTAATTTCAGAGAACAATTATTGTAACTGCCCTAGTGAACTTATAGACGAACCACGGTGAGCCGCTACTCGCATCGGATTAGTAAGCATTATGACCTGTGACTAGTTTCGTCACTCGGCTGAAAACACCCTTAGCGTAACTTCTTATAAAAAATCTACGACGAGGATATTTGCTCATTATTTAAAAAAAGTCTTGGTAAAGAACACTTATCAAGATAATTCTGTAAACTTACCAAATAATTTTGCACAAGTGATTAAATAAATACAAAGTGTTATTATTGTATTTTTTTTGATAATCGTAAGTTTGATAGTCGTAAGTATTATTTTAACACTTTAAAATTGTATTAAGCAATAACAGCTATTACGTATTATTTTCCCAAACCTTAAATAACCTATGAAAATATCTTAAACTGGATCGTTCCAGGCCTGCTTTTTGTTGCTTCCAAATAGGATAAACACCAAACTTGCGGCGCTGTATATAGCTGAAGTCAGGTAAAACACTATGTGCCACTGCTTAGGGTCTTTCTAAAACAAGATTAATGCTATTTTTAAACTCTTTTAAGCACTGGGTTAAATAAATGACTAACTTGCTCAAATACATCGAAAGACAGTAAACATATTTTTTTGTTGATTGATCGTCAAAAATAATTTGGGCAGCTTTACCTCATCCTCGACTATAGCACCAGCTGCCAGGAGCGCAACGATTCCCACAGCATTGGCGACGCAGCCGGTCACCCCCATCATAGCTCCCGCGAAGTTTGGAGCCATATCGATGTGCGTGATCTTCAGAAATAGATAATTCGTCTTATTACGAGTATAGAAACTTTTACAAGATACAGCACAGTCGAACTTTTTATTAGTTATTGTGCTATTTTCAATGCGACTTCTAAGATTGTCAACGCTTGAAAATGTTTATAGTTCTTACATAAAAACCCGCCAAATATCCCGCATTGAGTCCGACTACGAGCGTCATCAGAACTATACACGTAGTCACCTCACCCGGTGGCACTTGACACAGAGCTAATAGCATTACGGCTGGGCCAAATTCACCTGAAAATAATTTAAATAATGCAAATTCTTTGACGCATATCATTGCTGACAGTGATGGACGGATTCATCATAATTTTCCTGCCCTTATCCGAATTTTTTTGGGGCCGGCGCAGCATGTTTTCTTCTACCATTCTCTTCTATTTGCCGTCATCTCACAAGTAACATTCTTCCTAGCCATATCGACTTTCACGCAATCCATCAATCGTTTCTTTGGTCGTCCCCTTCTCATTATCCATCTACATTCATGCTCAAAACCTTCCTCACAATATGATCCTCGCTCCTCCGCATCACATGCCCATACCACGCCAACCGGTTTCCGCATAATTTTTCGGTTACCGATGCCACTTTCAAACTTCCTCTTATAAACTCATTCCTCACTCGATCCACTCGCGTAACACCACACATTCTTCACTCTGCTGCATGCATTGTCTTTCATTCATCCCTTTTGTGGGCCAATACTCTGATCCATACAGGACAGCAGGTCTGACCATGGTCTTGTAGACCTTCCCCTTAAGTTTAAGGGGATGGTCATTTTCATTCCTTAACATTGCTGTTATTGACTTTGGCTTAAGTTTTACAACCGGCCGCCTGCCTTACGCTAATCCTCCTTGGGAATGCTGTTAAGGTGGTTTGCCCGCCACCTTACGGGTAGGTCAAGGTGCTGGTGGTATGCATTAAGCCTAAGCTCCTTTAATCGCCTCACGACACCCATGGGAGAGAAACGGGGAAGTCCTATTCTGATCCGGGACCGTCACAGGTAATGATGGACGAATTATAAAGATAAAAAATGTTGATCCACACAAACCAATAGAATTGAACACTTTTCTGGCAGTGCCGATACTACACCAATTATGTTCAAGAATATAATCCGTCGTGTAACCAAACACAAAGCTTAAAGCATATGTTGTAAAGTATGGGATAGACGACACCACACCATTCTGTGAAAATAAAATTAGGATATTATAGCTCTGCATGGTCAGTAGTCGTGAATTCACACGTTGCATTGTGCATATAGAGCATAGGGTAATGTAATGAAAATGTTGTAATCAATTAATTCAAATCACGCAATTATTAATTTTCTTCTCATTTACACTCATCTAGTGAATAATCGAAACTTTAATCCTTGACTAGCATGTGTTGTTGGAAAATATAGTAAGAAAGAAAACCTGGACTTGGTTTACCGTTTTTATATGAATATTTAGTGCTTGGGCCATATACGAAGGTAGTTCCGTTACTAGTGTCCAAAAGCCCCAGTTATGGAAACAGTGCGTTAAGAGTAAGGCATGAAACGGCACGCTCGTCAAGATCGCCTTCCACGGGGTTTTCAAAACCTGAACACAAAACAAATGAAACAAATCTATACAGGTATATAAAAATGACTGAAATGAAAATTTAAGTCTTGAAATATTCGTGGAAGTCCAAAGAAGGTTTAAATGAATAATATAAAAAAAAATATTTAAAATAAGCGATGCGAAGTTCACCGGGTCAGCTAGTAATAAATAATAAATAGGAACATGATGTTAAAAAATACGTATTTGCACATTACCTTTTTTTCACCAACTTGTCCCAATGAAGTTTCTATTAATAGCCTCTCTTCCGGAGTAATCATTTTACACTTCGCTGGACTATCAGATCCGTAATACATATAACAAAGAAACCAAATAGTGCCCAAGACACCATTGCTATAGAAGATTGCTGGCCAATCCCATGTGTCTATTACAAATCCAGAAACCAAGAGCTGCAAACCCACTCCAAGGAAAGCTCCTATAGAAAAACAACTATTTTAGAAATAGCATCATTGTAAGTTCTCAAATTTAGACGCATCTGGACTCGTACCTGCATAAACAATGGATACGAATCGTCCCTTTTCGTTCAATGGAACCCATTTAGTAACAAGATAATGTGTCGCTGGATAAATACTGCCTTGAGAGAGACCTTGCAAGACGCGACAAAAGCAAAGTCCTAACCAATTTGTCTGAAAGTATCATGAGAGTGTTTGTTTAACATTTATAAATTACGAATTTAAATGCTTTATTAAAAGATAAAAATTATGAAAACTGAACATTTTAATAAGTAATGAAGGAGTCAGTACATCTGAATTTAACAAAATCTCACCTCGTATGCTATATAAGGTATTAACAGCGACACTATAGAATTGACAAACATACATATTGCCAGTTGAATTTTGCCTCCATATCTGGCAGTTAGCATACCGCTAGGGATTTGGAGCACAATGTATCCCCAAAGGAAAGATGAGAGTATCACGGCTTGAGTTTGCATGTTCCAAACAAATGACTGAAATTAAAAATAAACTATAAAAACAAAGATGACGATTTTTTCATTATAGATAAAACTCTGGCATATTTTAGCAACTCGATTTCCCTCTACTTGAATAACAAATTTCGATAACCCGTCAACAAAACAAAGAGAGAAGAGCTTTATTTTGTCATCAAGTGCTAAAGTCTTATGAATAGTCTCGTCAAAATATTATATGGAAACAGTAGTATTATCAATTTCTTTTGCTGTCGTTATATCTGTGTGCGTCTCGATACTATTGTAAAGTTACATAGTTAGGCAATATCCATTCCATTACTTACACTCTCACCCGTCATTGCGACTATTGCCATGCTCATGTTTACTCTCATACAGAACGTCAGCACGAAGGAAGTGAATAAAAAAAAACCTTGAACATGCCTGGTTCCAAAATAACTCACTGGAAATTTGAAAATTTTAGAAACGTTATAAAAATATTCTCTAAAAAATAATCTTCCAATATAACATCTGGTCCAGGTACTGGAATAGAAAGATATAGAAAGGAATTGAAGACTACGTACTTAGAACGGTTTCGGCAGTAACTTTGCTAAGTATCCCCCTTATTCATGGTGCATACGCCAGATCTAGACGCACCATAACAATAAAAATATTATCAAAATAAACCTGTATGGTAAACAAAAATATCAAAAGATTGATAGAGAAATGTCATTAAAACAGCAGCTGTCACCATGATGCTTTCAAATAAATCAAAGATAAATTTGCGTATTTTTTATTTTGTAAATGCACAACACTCTCAGGCCTTAGACTCAGGCACTACATAACTGTTGCTCTATTAACAATTGATAATTCTATATTTTTTCAATTCAATACTATTTTTTCTAAAATTAGTAACACACATAAAATTATATTGAAATAAAAAAATATTTTCATGACTAGTTTAGTTCTATTATACAAATATAGGTTTTACAAAGGACCGCAAGACAGCGGATGCGGGAGTTGCTTTACTGAAACACATTTTCAGTGCGTGGGAGAAATCACAGAATGCAATCGGGGTGTTCTGAGATCTATCTCAAGCGTTTGACTGCGTCCAACATGAAACGCTTATCCAAAAGCTAAATTACTAAGGAATTAACGGTAGCGCACTCAGTGTTATTAGTTCCTATCTAAACGGTAGAATGCAATGTGTCGAATGTAATGGCGTCAAATCCTCGAATTTACCTGTTCGTTTGGGCGTACCACAAGGCTCGATTTTAGGTCCATTTTTGTTTTTAGTATACATTAATGACCTTCCGTATTATATAAAATCGTTACGTATTGTTTGCTGATGATACGTCTCTAATTTTTAAAGTTGATAGGAATAGAGTCGATTTTGACGATGTAAATTCTTTTCTTTCATTAGTTACTCACTGGTTCACAGACAATAATTTAGTTTTGCACGCGAAGAAAACCAAATGTATTAAATTTGTTTTGCCTAATGTAAAAAAATCTCGGCCCGAGTGTAATTTTAAACAATGAGGAAATTGAAACGGATCATGCTACTACTTTTCTAGGAATAACAGACTCCAAAATTCAATGGGGTGAGCACATAATTGGCCTCACGGGTAAACTAAGCTTTGCTGCGTTCGCTGTCAGGAAAGTAAGAGCTCTCACCGACGTAGCCACGGCGCGCTTGGTGTATTTTAGTTATTTTTACAGAATTATGCCCTACGGAATTCTTATGTGGGGCAATGCAAAATGTCTTCGTGTTACAGAAGCGGGCTATCCGTTCTTTATACCAGCTTGGTGCTAGAGTGTCCCTACTGTGGTGTTCTTACTGTGACGTCACAATTCACGTCACAAATAGAATATAATATGTCGAGAAAAACATAGACTCTTTCAGTTAAAACAGCGACGTGCATAATTTCAATACTAGAAGTAAACATAAATTAATTGCACCAAGCTATCGGTTGCATAAAGTGCACGGTTCATTTGTGAGGCTTTGTGTGTGCATTTATAATAGAATCCCCATTCATCTGTTAGATCTAACGGAAAGTTATTTTAAAATCAAAATTAAAGAAATTCTCATTAAACTTTGACTTTTACACAGGGTTACTTCCTTTCGGATATACATATGCTTTCGGATATATTGATAAAGAAGAAGAAGAACTTCTTCTTCTTCTTCAGAGCAACAAATTAAGCCACTCTTACCTCTAAGCAACGTTCAGTGGTTTCCGAGATGTTCCCAATTTTTTGATTTCTGGAAATTTCCCCAAAATTCAACATTTAATTACAGATTTACCGAAAACATTCTGGTAGCTCATACCTTAACACTGAAATAAAAACTCAACAGAATCGGGTAATCTGTCAAATTTTACCAACCGAATATTAACCTTCCGCTATAGTGATAAGGTTGAAAATCTACTGAAGAAATTTGACAGATTGTGTTAACTTGATGTGCTATCCGGGTGCGAGATGTAGTTCCCTCGGAACGTGGGTGAACTACGGGAATAATTAGTGTAAGAACAAGCTATTGTTATTGCCGTTTCACGCTCGGTTTTCAAGCGTGACGTATTTCGAGTGAAAAAAGTTCTTTCAAGCCTTTTTACGTCCCATCGATCAGTAGTTGTCAATTAATCGCTTAGGTTAGTTCGGTGAAAACGCTGTTTTATTAAATTCATGATGCTTTAATGCAAAAAGATTTTAAATTGCGTTTGAAACAAAAAACTTCCACAGTAAACAAGATTTCATTTTAACATTCTCATTAATTTAACCATTTTATGTGTTTAAAATAATGAATTCCCGGCACTGCACTTATGAAACTTAATATTATTTATCAGTTTATGATGTACTACTCTAGTTTGATTAAGGTGTAATGATACGGAATTCTTTGAAGCAGTATTAATTTGCTTCAGAGAATATGGTAATTCTGTTAATTTGGTTATTGAAATAATCCATATCCGTATCTATTATTTTTTTTTTCCAATAAACAACCCCACTGGAACTAAATCACGACCAAACACACACTACTAAATAATTAAGGGTGTGTTCAATGTGGGCGATTCGCGAACTGTATGTGATCTGATAGTTTGCATCAAGATCGCTCACATATTTTAAATCGCTACGTAAAAGTCAAAATATTGCCTTACATTCAAACCATTTTTTTTTGGCTATTAGCTCAAAAATCAGTGGCAGAGTAAAGATAAAATAAAATAAAAACGAATCTGTGACACAAAATGTTTATTATTACTTACAAAAGATGAATATTATTTAAAACTGTTTTTTTAGATTTCAGAGAACAATTATTGTAACTGTCTAACGGCCGTTTCTAATATTCCATCTATCTATTGATTTGCTTACTAGAAATAAAACTTTGACATTAGCCCCATACAAGTAATGCCAAATTCCTATCTCTGGTAAGCAAATCAACAGACAGATAGAATATTAAGAACGGACGTTAGTGAACTTACAGACGAACGACGGTAGGCCAATTATTGTGATCGGCGAACAGTTTTGCAAGTGATATCAAACCTATCGTCGCTCGTCTAAAAATACCTCTGGCATAACTCCTTACAACGAATCTACGACGAGGTTACTCATTAGTTTTTTTTATTTTATAAAACTGTCAAAGAACGCTTACCAAGATAATTCTTTAAGCTTGCCAAATCATTCTGCACAAGTGATTAAATAAATACAAAGTGTTGATGACAATACGACAATGAAAACATGGACAATAATAGTTTAATTGATAGTTGTAGGTATTATCATCAACACTGTAAAAATTATAAAGCAATAAGAGCTATTACATATTATTTTCCCAAATCTTAAATAACTTATGAAAATATCTTAAGATGGATTGTTCCAGGCCTGCTTTTTGTTGCTTCCAAATAGTATAAACACCAAACTCGCGGCGCTGTATGAAGCTGAAGTCAGGTAAAACACTATGTGCCACTGCATAGGGTCTTTCTAAAACAAGATATAAATAAACGTAATGCTTTTTTTAAACTCTTTTAAGCACTGGACTAAAATAATGACTACCTTACACTGCGACTTTGATATTTTCCGAAAGACATTTAAACTTATCTTGCTCAAATACATCGAAAAACAGTAGAAAGAGATCTAGTTTAAATACATCGAAAGGGAGTAAAAATATTTTTTGTTGATTGATCGTCAAAAATAATTTGGGCAGCTTTACCTCATCCTCGACTATAGCTCCTGCTGCCAGGAGCGCAAAGATTCCCACAACGTTAGCAGCGCAGCCGGTCACCCCCATCATAGGTCCCGCAAAGTTTGGAGCCATATCGATGTGCGTGATCTTCGAAAATAGGTAATTAGTCTTATTAGGGTCAGTGCACACCAAGAGCAGAGCAGAGCAGAGCATTTACTGAGATTATTGAAAAAAATATTTTATATTTATTATGTATTATACTTCGCAAAATTGAATACACGCCCAAAGGACATCATTTTTTTTAACCAACAAAAAAAATTGGTACGTACGTTTAGAAGAAGCCATTTGGAGCAATAGTCACTATAGCACTAAACCTGTAGGATCGATGTGAGCCAAGTTATAGAAGTCAGAAAATTCGTTATTTTCATACTTATTTAGATGACTTTTCATTGTTTCATGAAAAATCATCTAAATAAGTATGACTATGTTACTGTTTGTTTCGGACTGTTAATAAAGTCCGAGAGCCCGGAGCCGTCAGACTTAATTCATTTTCTAAAGGACTACTTGTTGCCCCGCATTTGGTCCTTTAGAAAAAGGCTAAGTCTGGCAGTTCTGGGCTCTCAATCTAATAGGTATATACCTATATCGACGATGAAGTACCAATTCCTCCTAACTACAAAATCACCATTTTACAGAAGGAGCAAAAAACGCGTCACGTTGAAAATTCAGAGATCTAAATATGAAAATATTGTAGTAATGGGAACATGGATATGATATGATACATAGTACAGTTANTTTTTGGGCCTTTTTTCAAAGTGCCGGCCAACAAAAAAAATTGGTACGTACGTTTAGAAGAAGCTATTTGGAGCAATAGTCACTATGGCACCAAAGCTGTAGGATCGATGTGAGCCAAGTTATAGAAGTCAGAAAATTCGTTATTTTTCATGGAACAATGAAAAGTCATCTAAATAGGTATGACTATGTTACTGTTTGTTTCGGACTGTTAATAAGGTCCGAGAGCCCGGAGCCGTCAGACTTAACTCATTTTCTAAAGGACTACTTGTTACCCCGCATTTGGTCCTTTAGAAAAAGGCTAAGTCTGGCAGTTCTGGGCTCTCAATCTAATAGGTATATACCTATATCGACGATGAAGTACCAATTCCTCCTAACTACAAAATCACCATTTTACAGAAGGAGCAAAAAACGCGTCACGTTGAAAATTCAGAGATCTAAATATGAAAATATTGTAGTAATGGGAACATGGATATGATATGATACATAGTACAGTTAAGTAATTTAGAAGCTTTTTACACTTGAATTTAGGATGTAATGTCAGCAGGTCTTGCTAAATGAATGCATACATTGACTTAGCAGCTATTTCTATTAGCATTTTCTCTCAAAACTATCAACATATTTAGTTAGGTGTCTTGATGAGTACACGCAAAATGCAATTTTATGTCCAACGCATTAAAAATCAAAAAATCGACAAAATGTCAGTTAGGAGGTATTGGCACTTCATCGTCGATATCCAAAAATAATGTCGTCAAAATAAAGCCCATCGTATTCCTTCTGGAGCCCTTTGTGTGTCTGGGCCGCGGCAACAATTTCGAACAATCCCACAGCCCCGGCAGGCTCTGGCCCTAGTGGGCTCCGCTGGGGTTTGATGACACTCCTTGAGGAGCGCGTGGAACAACGCGCGCCACCGACACGGGCCAGTCGTCTCCTAGCAGATGGAAGGACGATGCCCAATCTGGAGGGTCCAAACGCCTCCTGCCGTCGGCTATACGCGGGAGTCATGCGATCCATGGCCCTTTACGGGGCTCCAGTATGGGCACGTTCATTGCGGCTGCAAGCCGCGCACTATCTGAACGATCTCTCGCGAAGCAGCGGGTCTTCTTGCCGGGCTGCCACCGTGGGCTTTGAAGGCGAAGGTGCTCTCGCGCCTGTATGATGCGAGGAGGCACTGCGCCGTGGGGACGCCCAGTTGCTGCGACATGTCGTTGCACATCTTGTCGGGCGATCTTCTCGCGCGAGCTCATGGTGACCGGCTATTGCAAGCCCATGCAGGGTACGCCACAGTAGTAGCGATAAGTCCCCTCTTTGAGGAGTGGCTCGGGAGGAGTTATGGCGCCGTCATCTTCCGCATGATGCAGGTCCTCATCGGACACGGTTGCTTCGGGAGATACCTGCATCGCATTGGGAGGGAGGTGGTATCCGGGTGTCACCTCTGTACGGACGGTCCAGAGGACACGGTGGAACTATTGCGAGTTCGCACCGGTCATCCCAGCCGTCGCGGTGGATCTGGTAGACACCACGGGCGCCGTACGCGTGGGTCTGTGAGCGTTGTTCTTCCGACTCCTAAGAGACGATAGGCCCGCAACGGCGGCGCACGTTGTTCCACGCGCTCCTTAAAGAGAGTCAGCAAACCCCAACGGGGCCCACTAGGGCCAAAGCCTGCCGAGGCTGCGGGATTGTTCGAAAAAGTTACCGCGGCCCAGACAAACAAAAGGTTCCAGAAGGAACACGGTGGGCTTTAGTCAGTAAAAGTCTGAAACTCCCTCACGCTGCCACCCACAGCAGGAGGGATCATCTGATGATTTCCCATCGATAAAAAAATAATAAAAAAAAGGTTCTAAAACAGAAGTCGTAGAATTTCATATGACATTATCGTTGGGTATAGGTATACACTTATTAGATTGAGAGCCTAGAGCTGCCAGACCTAGCCTATTTTCTAAAGGATCAAAATAAGTTAAGTCTGACGGCTTTGGGCTCTCAGACCATATTAAGTCCAAAACAAACAGTAACATATTCTTAACACAATGAAAAATCATCTAAATAAGTATGAAAATAACGAATTTTCTGACTTCTATAACTTGGCTCACATCGATCCTACAGGTTTGGTGCCATAGTGACTATTGCTCCAAATAGCTTCTTCTAAACGTACGTACCATTTTTTTTTGTTGGCCGGCACTTTGAAAAAAGGCCGAAAAATGTATGGAGCCTGAATGATCTCCTTTGATGCTCGACCATGCTCGAGCAAGCCGACTGCGTGCTCGAGTATGCATTCTACATGCGCGAGCGTGCTAGAGCAGCAAACTGCTCAAGCACACCCGCCGCCGGGTAAGACAGACAGAGACAGATAGAGATGGCTCGCGCATTGTCGAGCATGCTGCATGCATGCTCGAGCAGTTTTAATTTTGGTCGACCATGCGCGAGCATTTTGAGAAAACTCTGACACTAGGGCTTGTTAGGTGATTAACTTGCAGCTCATTCGATAAGAAGAAGATTGAAAATGATTAAAGTTCTTACATAAAAACCCGTCAAGTATCCCGCATTGAGTCCGACCACGAGCACCATCAGAACTATACACGTATTCAGCTCACCCGGTGGCACTTGACA
Source organism: Heliothis virescens (assembly GCA_002382865.2). Lineage (NCBI taxonomy): Eukaryota > Metazoa > Arthropoda > Insecta > Lepidoptera > Noctuidae > Heliothis > Heliothis virescens. The sequence goes on along the minus strand of NWSH02000525.1, from coordinate 10,289,335 downwards.
CAGAACTATTAGCATTATAGCTGGACCAAATTCACCTGGAAATAATTTGAATAGTGCAAATTGTTTAATGTATATCATCGCTGACAATGATAGACGGATTATGAAGATAAAAAATATTGATATACACAAACCAATAGAGTTAGACACTTTTCTGACAGTAGTGATGCTACACCAATTACGTACAATCACATAATCCGTTATGAAACCAAACACAAAGCTTAAAACATATGTTGTAAAATAGGGGATAGCGGACACCACACCATTCTGTGAAAATAAAATTACGTTAGAGATCTGCATGGTCAGTGGTCGTGAATTCATAGGTTAGATTGTGAATATAGAGCATAGGGTAATGTAATGAACATATTATAATTAATTAATTCAAATCACGCCATTAATTTTCTTCTCATTCACACTCATCTAGTGAATAATCAAAACTTTAATCCTTGACTAGCAAAATTGTGTTGTTGGAAAATATAGTAAGAAAAAAAACCTGGACTTGGTTTACCGTTTTTATATGAATATTTAGTGCTTGGCCCATATACGAAGGTAGTTCCGTTACTAGGGTCCAAAAGCCCCAGTTATGGAAACAGTGCGTTAAGAGTAAGGCATGAAACGGCACGCTCGTCAAGATCGCCTTCCACGGGGTTTTCAAAACCTGAACACAAGAAACAAATCTTTGTGTATAAAAATGACTGAAATGAAATTTTAAGCCTTGAAATATTCGTAAAAGTAAGTGTTGCGAAGTTCACCGGGTCAGCAAGTAAATAATATATCGGAACATGATGTTTAAAAAATATATATTTGCACATTACCCTTTTTTCACCAACTTGTCCCAATGAAGTTTCTATTAATAGCCTTTCTTCCGGAGTAATCATTTTACACTTCGCTGGACTATCAGATCCGTAATACATATAACAAAGAAACCAAATAGTGCCCAAGATCCCATTGCTATAGAAGATTGCTGGCCAATCCCACGTGTCTATTATAAATCCAGAAACCAAGAGTTGCAAACCAACTCCAAGGAAAGCTCCTATAGAAAAAATGGATATTTTAGAAATAGCATCATTGTAAGTTCTCAAATTTAGACGTATGTGGAGACGTACCTGCATAAACAATGGATACGAATCGTCCCTTTTCCTTCTTTGGAACCCATTTAGTAACAAGATAATGAATTGCAGGATAAATACTGCCTTGAGAGAGACCTTGCAAGACGCGACAAAAGCAAAGTCCTTGCCAATTTGTCTGAAAGTATCATGAGAGTGTTTGTTTAACATTTATAAACTACGAATTTAAATGCAGTATTAAAAAATAAAAATTTATGAAAAGTGAGCATTTGAATAAGTAATGAAGGAGTCGGTCTATCTGAATTTGACAAAATCTCACCTTGTACGATATATAAGGTATTAACAGCGACACTATAGAATTGACAAACATACATATTTCCAGCTGAATTTTGCCTCCATATCTGGCAGTTAGCATACCGCTAGGGATTTGCAGCACAATGTATCCCCAAAGGAAAGATGAGAGTATCACGGTTTGAGTTTGCATGTTCCAAACAAATGACTGAAATTAAAAATAAACTATTAAATCAAAGATGACGATTGTTTTCTTTGTAGATATAACAATGTTCATTCCATTACTTACACTCTCACCCGTCATTGCGACTATTGCCATGCTTATGTTTACTCTCATACAGAACGTTAGTATGAGGGAAGTGAATAAAAAAAACCCTTGAACATGCCTGGTTCCAAAATAACTCACTGGAAATTAGAAATTAGAAAAATAATCTTTAATTATAACATGTCCAGGTACTGGAATAGAAAGAAATGGATTTAAGATTGCTTACTTAGAACAGTTTCGCCAGTAACTCTACTAGGTATCCCTCTTATTCATGGCACATATACCAGATCTAGACGCACCATATCAATAAAAATATTATCAAAATAAATCTGTATGGTAAACGAAAATATTGACAGAGATACGTCATTACAGCAGCAGCTGTCACCATGATGCTTTCAAATAAATCAAAGATAAAAATTGCGTATTTTTTTATTTGCCGTTTGCACCACACAACCGTTGCAACAATTGTTTATTTTTTTATTCAATACATTTTTTTTTTGAAATGTGTTACCTACATAAAATTATGTTAAAATAAAAAACTAATTCATGACTAGTTAAGTTCTGTATATGTATATAGAACTGAACTACGTATATGTGTTCTATATGTATATATTATTTGTGAGATAAAACTTCCTCAGATTCTTGTCTATCCTTGGAGATTGATATGGCACTGAAATGATATCTATTGAATGTTAATAGTTATATTTTTTATGTACGTCTTTCTATGGTTGCACGTATTTCGTGAGGCTTCCATAATAATTAAATCTGATCTGAATCAGTATTATTTTAACACGATCCTGTGTCACCAGTAAATATGAGAGTATATCAGCTGGTTTTAAAAACATCTCTACTTTTTTTAATTCCGTAGAATTACTTTTAGAAACAAAAATAAACGTAGATCCTAGCACGTATCCTTGAGAGACCCCATATTTTTTTAGTATCTCTAGTATATTGGCCCACTCTATCCCTTTAGGTATATGTATAAATGTATATATTTATAATACCTATGATAGACAATCCTTCAAAAGGCCGAGCGGCATGCCACGAATTTAAGTTTAATTTTTGTAACACATATATTTGGTCAGGGATGGTGTCAAAGGCTTTTTTTCAAATCCAATTTGTTTAGTAATAAGTGCTCAGATCAATAGCTGTATCGTCAGTGAACATTCCTTGATAGCAATGTTAAGAAGTCAACATGTTGAAATCTTTAGTGGTAAACAAGTTCAAAACCTCTCATTATACTTAATGTTTTACCGTAAAAAAAAGTTTGTCAATGTGTTTTTTTATTGTTCTTTATTTACAGTCTCTACAAGAAGTATTCATGGTATAATTACTGTTACATTTAAAACATTTTACAATATTTAATACTTTGTAAGACCATTTACCAACTCCGATAGGTACTTCTATTTTGAATTACTACATATTAAAATATTGATTGATGCTATTGTATACGGTGTGAAAATCAGGGCACCGGTGTTTGATTTTGAACCACACTTGACTTTTTGGTCGGTGATTCCGATAAAAGGCAACAGTAAAATGTTACCAAACACACTGTCGCACTATCTTCAATAGGTACGCGATTTTGTCTGGAATATTTTCTGTTTCTGAAAAAAGATATATTATAAAAAGTTTGCTCCATTTCCATAAATATTTTACAGTCACTTTATACTAGACATTGATTATTTATGAATTTGTGTTTGACTTCAGATGTTAAGTGTTTTTTCCCGTATTTAGCAAATAGTTTGGCACAGAACCGGGGTTTGTCCTAGAGTAAATTTCTATAGCGTGGACAGGATCAATAGTCAGTAACCATTTAATTACAGTTGCCTCAAGAGGGCTTAAGCGTGTTGGCTTCGGCCCTACGTCTGCCTTCAAAAAATCTCAGACTATAGTCCCGTGTTCTGGTGGAGGCTATGACGATCACCTTTATCGAAGTTACCTTAATGCTGGCTGTCTCGCATACATTCTAAATGTTACGAAAGAGTTTATGCTGAAAAAAGAATCTATTTCTTATGTCCTAAAACACTTCACTATTCATTTAAGTAACTTGTTTTTAAACATCTAATGGTAAAGATTGTTATTAATAACAGATAATCTACAAAATATAATTATATGAAATTAAAACTTAAATAACATAGAAACATAAAATATTTCAAAGTTTGAAATTTTTAATTGACATATTAGTTTAAACTAAATCCAAAAAGATCTGGAAATTCTTTAAAGGGACATAAAAAACTAAAGTAGAATATAATTTACATTACGTCGCATGTTGCTACGAAGTATTTTGGTCAGGATTATTCCAGCTTTGCAATTGATTGCTTCCAAATAAGACGAACACCAAGTTCGTGCTGAAGTATATGGCTGAAGCCAGGTAAAACACTGTATGCCACTGCTTAGGGTCTGTCTAAAACAACAGGTGAACAACTTTAGTATACTCTTTATTTTTTTAAATAAATACCGTAATATTCCTTTAATCAGATTTGAATATATCACCATACGAAATCACCATCTCCCTGTCCTGTTCCCAACTTTATTTGGGGTCGGCGCAATATGTTTTCCCCTACCATTTCTTCCTGTCACTCGTCATACTGACATCCACTCCTTTCTTACCCATATCATCATTCACGCAATCCATCCATCTTTTCTTTGGTCTTCCTCTCTCTCTCAATCCGTCTACATTCATACTTAGCATGCTCTTTGTTGCATGTGATTCATCCCTCCTCTTTACATGCCCATACCATGACAATCACAATACGGAATCATAACTGATAGAATAGAATAGAATAGGACTTTATTTGCTAAGAATGCAGGTACATACAAATAGGATCGAAAATGACATAATAAAGAACCGTGTACATTCTGCCTTGTTGGCATGCAAATACAATAATTATTATACAACTAAGCTAAATAAGGCAAATAGGTGATTAAAATGTATCATTTAGGAAATTCTGAACAGAATAATAACATTTGTTTACAAGTAATTCTGTAAAACATTTTTTAAATTTCATCAATGGCAAGGTTTTCATATGATCAGGAATTTTATTAAAGATAACAGGAGCCATACAGATCACACTTTTTTTTAATAAGCTAGTTTTAAATGTGCCTGTGCACAGTAAGTTCTGATATTGTGATCTTAATGATGTACTTCGTTTTCTAGTTTCTGTTAATGTTGCAAATAAATTACGGTTTGTTATAACAAATATTGCTAATTCGAGGATATAGAGGCATGGGAAAGTTAATAATTTCTGAGACTTAAATATAGGCACACAACTGTCAGTAACTTTGAGGCCAAATATAGCTCTCAAACAGCGCTTTTGAGCTTTAAAGATGCTTTCTCGTTCACTACAGTAACCCCAAAATATTACACCAAACCTTAAGATAGAAATTACAAGACCATGGTAGGCCACTAATATTGTTGACAGATTTACTTTTTTGGATAGGTTAAATAACATAAACGCGGCTGTGCTTAAACGTTTACAGATATCTTCTGCTTGCGGCTTCCATGTTAACTGGCTATCAATTAAGATTCCTAAAAATTTTGTGCTATTCACTTTATCGATAGTTTGGCCATTGTAGTTGATATCCATGTCACCTGTAGATATTCGTTGGTGAAAATGCATAGTTTTAGTTTTTTGCAGATTTATAACTAAGTTATTATTGTCAAGCCATTTTATTAAACTGCTGATTGAGTTATTGATGTCATTTACGTATGAGTCTTTATTGATACATGAAACAATTGAAGTACTGTCGTCTGCAAATAAAACAATTGGATTAGATATGTTGCAGTCAAAACTCTTAACCAGTCAAAATTACTATTGACTAGCAAAATCAGTCAAAACTACTTTTGACCATAAGCTTTAGTCAATAATAGTTTTGACTAAAATAACAGTCAAAAGTACTTTTGCCCAATGGCGTTGGTTAAAACTACTTTTGACCAAGAGATTCCGTCAAAAGCAGTTTTGACTGGTTGTATCAGTCAAAACTCTTAAAAAGGTAAGGTGGTCGATAAAAAAAAAA
>NWSH02000525.1:10239904-10279077 GCA_002382865.2 Heliothis virescens | reverse complement strand
CTTTGAGACTGTTATATTTTTAGGGTTCCGTAGCCGAATGGCAAAAACGGAACCCTTATAGATTCGTCATGTTTGTCTGTCTGTATTTCACAGCCACTTTATTCCGAAACTATTAAGACTACACAGTTAAAACTTGATAGGTAGATGTATTACATTGACCGCTTTACAATTTTCTTACAAAAACAATAATATTACGGGGGGCTCCCCATATATGAAACTGAAATTATTATTTTTTTTTGGCAATCCTATACGTGCGCGGTATCTATAGATAGGTCTTAAAAAATGGTATGGAGGTTTCTAATACCATTTTATTTTATATTTTGACTAGTTGTAGGAAATAGGTGCGTTTATTTTTCATAGATAATGGAACGGAACCCTTCGTGTGCGAGTCCAACTCGCACTTGGCCGGTTTTTGAATCCTTATCCTCCAGTCGACAATTTTCTCATAAGGAGGATCGCGGAGGCGCGTGGTGGTACGGGTACTGGGGAATGACGGATTGTCCATGAGTGCAAGACGACGCGCCAAATACGTTATGACATGTCTTTATCAACATTTACCGTATCATTGCGGCAAATCCTAAGATTTACCAATTAAATACTGGTAAAAGTCCGAAATAAAAGAATTATTCGGACTTTTACCACTGAGAGTTGGTAAATCCTAGGTTTTACCGGTAAATCCTAGGATTTACCACAGTTCGGGCTTTTACAGTAACATATATATAGATTTTAGTTCTTTCCTAGATTTTAAACACAGGCTTGATATCTCTATACATTGTCTACGGCCTTTGAGGTAAGTTTTTATTAAATTTAGAGCATTGCCACGAATACCATACGCATCAAGTTTGGTTAAGAGAATATCGTGGTCCACGCAGTCAAAAGCTTTCGACTGATTAATCTTTTTCCCAGTCAAAATATATATTAAGCAAATAAGCAACGTTTGCACTGTTAATTAAACATTTTCGTCATCACGGGAACACAGAAACCAGAAACTCTGTCGCTGGTATTATCAAGAAGACCAAGTAGCTCATAAGCAATCGCTCGGGTGGAAGGGATCAGACAGGCAGTGGTTTTCTGTAAAACACTCGTACTTAGCTGCATCCCGTTAGACTGAAAGCCACCCTCAACATAGTTGAGAAAAGGCTGGGCCAAATTCAGTTTTTTAAATAACATTAAACAGCTTTACCTCATCCTGCAATATAGCTCCGGCCACTAGAGGCGCAACGAGTCCCACACCGTTGGAGACGCAGTTTGTCACGCCCATGAGAGGGCCCGCGAAGTTTGGAGCCATGTCGATATGCGTGATCTTCAAAAATGGGTATTTTATTTTATTGTGATTAAAGGTTAAATTTTAATATCATAGGTGTCCCACCCTTACATGGAGACTACAGGACAATATTTGAGTTATAAGTGCTGCCGAATAGTCTCTGGATTTTTAACAGTCGATTTGTACTTCTAGTTGGAATATTAACTAGTATTAAAATTATCATCAAAACTACTTATCTGCTTGGGCAACTGATCATCTGAAATAGCGTCTTAGGGCACAAACAGAAAGGAGGAGGTCGTGGGTGCAAGCGCTGGCACATGTAATTCAAATGTATGTAGACGCCAGTCGCCTTCCCAGGGCTCCCACTGGTGCCTCCTCTCTGTTTGTGCCCTTACACAGTAACCCGTCAAATGTCCCGCACTCAGTCCAACCACGAACGAGAGCATAACTATACACATGGTCGCCTGACCCGGAGGAACTTGACAAAGCACTATTAGCATTAATGCTGGACCAAATTCACCTGGAAAATAATTCAGTAATTACATGTTTTTATATATACTCAGAAAGCAAAGGGCAACAAAACTTGCATGCACTTGTTATGGACAATATCTAAAGATGGACTAATAAAATTGTATGAATTAAAAAGAATGTCAGAACAAACCAATGGAATTGGATACTTTTCTGCAAGTGCCGGTTGTACACAAATCGTGTGTAAGAACGTAATCCGTCGTGAAACCAAACACAAAGCTTAGAGCGTATGTAATTAAGTAGGGGATTGATGACACTACACCATTCTGTAAAAATAAAATAATCAGGAATTCACCAGTGCCTATAAACTTCAGATAAAGATTATCAATTATTATACTCTGCTCTTGAAATTAGTCTGAAATTGAGAACCATTTGGGAATGGAACCCTAAAAAACGACGAAACACTTTTAGAAAAGGTAGATTCGTTCGACTCGTCCTGGCGCGGGCTCTACTGTGCCCCAGATTTTATTTATATGTATGTCACGGTAAATGTGAATATTGCGGTAATTATGTATAATTACCGGGAACTATGCATAATAACCTGTGTTCGTGGTAAAGGTGATTAAAACTTTCAAATTAATCACATTTACCGGCAATTATATAAAATTACCGCACCCCTTTGGTAGATGTAGTCAATAATGAAATCAAACATCGGAATCTAAAATAAAAACAGTTCAAATGAAATCAATATAAATTCAAATGTCCTAAGTATTGTGTTAAATAATGCGTATTATTCCGAAAGTTTATTTATGGTGAAAAAAGTCCTAAAATATTAGCTGAAAGTTAGGTTTTAATGACAGAAACGAATTGCTGTAAATTCGACTCCACGTAGTCTTGTCTGCCCTACCCCTAGAGTGTAATTCAAAATCGCGTAGGCGCGGAGGGGCAAGGCGGCCCGCGAGTTGAGGAGCAGGTGGTTGTAACACTCGCCACCGCGGCTGAGGTTGGCCGGCCCCGCCGGCCAGCAAGCCGAAGCTGCGGTGGTGAGCGTTAGACCTATCTGCGACGATAAACTCGCGTGGGACCGCCGGAGCCCCGCAGCGCCGGAGCCGTGACAGAAAACATCCTGCTGCAAAAAATTACTAGTTCAGAATCAACTTAAATTTAGGACTTTTATTGAAAACGGTTTTATGTCTTACGTCTATTATTGAATGTTATATTTATGACAAACGGATTTAGGACATATTGGGTCTTACTATAAAAACCACCTAGATTTCAATCCTCAACGAGAGTATTCTCTCAACATTTACCACGGTCGGGTGGGAGTTTTATATAATTACCGGTAATTGTGAATAATTAACTACATTTACCATGTGCGTTGGCAATTATCTATAATTACCGGTAATTATAGATAATTACCGATTGCTTATATTTACCGTAACATGTATATGTTATGGACTAGGTGATTAATGCGGGCATTATTCATATTGTGCGAGCATTATGAATAATGTCTAGCTCTATTGGGCTAAGTGATTAATTACTATCTAAACTTCATTGTTTATCACATTGCACGGTCATTATTATATTGCTACATGACATTTGGGCAATTTGATAATAAAGCTAAATTTGACGCGGTGCGGGGAGGGAAGAACGCGTGACACGGTTTGACCAATCGGAGACCGCTATTCAGCATGCGGCTCGTGCGGCGGGCGCTATTGTTTGTGTTTAGTTTTGCATTGTAAGCTAGAACATTAGCTGAAAGTTAGGTGTAATTCAAAATCGCGTAGGCGCGGAGGGGCGAGGCGGACCGCGAGTTGAGGAGCAGGTGGTTGTAACACTCGCCACCGCGGCTGAGGATGGCCGGCACCGCCAGACAGCAAGCCGATGCTGCGGTGGTGAGCGTTAAACCCACAGAACAGATAAAATCTGCGACGATAAACTCGCGTGGGACCGCCGGAGCCCCGCAGCGTCGGAGCCGTGGCAGAAATCATGCCTGCTGCAAAAAACTGAAAGTTCACAATCAACCTGAATTTACCTCAATGTCGTTCCAAGCTTTACAAAATCTGACTGATTACTTAAATTGTTAAACATTTAGTTTATTTTAAGTAACAATATAAAAATTAAAAATTACTAAATAGTTTGTATTGCTCTGCCCAAAGGGTGATGAACAATATTTAGAATGCCCGGTCAATTTGATTATTTGAATGACTATTATTAAATTGCTCTCTCAAATTGGTAATTTTTCATAATGACCGGGTATTATTTATAATGCCCAATTTATCATGTGGTCCACAACATATATTCTACTGTAATCATATATTCCTTATCTTTTGGTTACCGTTTTTATGTGGATGTTCAGTACTTTGCTCATATACGAAGGTATTTCTGTCACGAGTGTCCAAAAGCCCCAGCTGTGCCCACAGTGCGTTGTCAATAGAGCATAAAACGGCACGCTAGTGAATATCGCTTTCCACGGGGTTTTCAGAACCTGAAAACAACGAATACAGATTTAATTCACGAAATGATTTTTTATGCATAAAGGCACACAAGGCAAAATTACTTTAAATATTAATAGAATATCACTACCTTTTGTTCACCAACTTGTCCGTACGATTTTTGTATATAAAGTCTTTCTTCCGGAGTAATAATTTTAGACTTCTGTGGACTATCAGATCCGTAATACATATAACCAAGAAACCAGATAGTGCCCAAGATACCATTGATATGGAAGATTGCTGGCCAATGCCATGTGTCTATTATGAAACCAGAAGCCATGAGCTGCAAGCCCATCCCAAGAAAGGACCCTATAGAACAAAATTAAATGTCACTTAACGGATTCGTTGTTGGTACTTAAACGTGGATTTGTCATGCATCGTACCTCCATAAACCATGGACACAAGTGTTCCCTTTTCTTTCTTTGGAACCCATTTACTAACAAGACAATGTGTTGCTGGATACACACAGCCTTGAGAGAGACCTTGCAACACGCGACAAAAGCAAAGTCCTTTCCAGTCCATCTGAAAAAAATGATGATAAAGTGTTTCTATTACATTTAAGAACTTATAATTTAAGATCAGCAATATGATTATCATCTAGTGAATCTAAAAGATGGAAGCCATAAAACCTTAACAACTAAGTAATATGGAAATCTACTTTCACAAGAAAGTTTATCAAAATCTCACGCTGTACGCAATAGAAGGTATTGCAAACGACACCACAGAATTGACAGCCATGGACATTAATAGGAGAATTTTGCCTCCATATTTGGCAGCCATCATACCGCTAGGAATTTGCGGAATAATGTATCCCCATAGAAAGGATGAGAGAATCATACTCTGAGTTTGCATTGTCCAAGAAAATATCTGAAATGAGAAGAGCTATTAAAACTAAAGAACGAAGAGCTAGGAAAGAAGTTCATTAAGAGCAGATGTATTATGCATGGCTTACTAACTCAATATATCAAATATCGACAAAATTATTATCGTCATAATATAGTTTTATTATTTTGTAAGGGTTATTGAAATACTTACACTTTCTTCCGCCATGGCAACTATTGCCATACTAATGTTTACTCTCAAGGCGAACATCATCACCATACCGGTGAACAAAAGGAACACCTGTACGTGCCTGGCTCCAAAATAACCCTCTGGGGCTAAAAAGAAGTGGCAAAATCAGTTCATGTTGCATTAGTAGGCAATCATACGTTCAAGGGTTAAAAACCAGCAAGTCTTAAAAAAACCGGCCAAGTGCGAGTTGGACTCGTGCATGAAGGGTTCCGTACTCCCATCCCCCTTATTTTTTTTTTAGTATCTGTTGTTATAGCGGCAACAGAAATACATCATTTGTGAAAATTTCAGGTTTCTAGCTATCACGGTTAGTGAGATACAGCGTGGAGACAGACAGACGACGAAGTCTTAGTAATATGGTCCCGTTTTACCCTTTGGGTACGGAACCCTGAAAACCACTTACAGGCTGCACTTGGAAATGCTGCACTGGATAATGAAGGACCTGAGGGGGTTGAGACATGGCAGCAACCCCCCCATAGACAGAGACTGTTACAAATACTTAATACATACCTTTAGGCGGATCTTCCGTTCCTGTCATATTTTGGCAACTAAAGCTGCATTCATTTTACACAGCATTTCATTAAATAGAATAAAAAATATCCAAAATAATTTAATAAAAACCAGAAATTAGTATGGTAAACAAAAATAATACCTCAGAAACGTCACCAAAAGACTAGCTGTCATCATGATGCTTGTCGTCGAATGGGAAAAGGATGTATACACGTATACAGTCAAGGAGTTATATTATTTTTTTATCTCGTTGAATATTTTTATATCATGCGCACCCGCATGAAAAGCCACTGTACACTTTCATATTAGATAGTAAGTGTTAGCATGGATTGCTCAAAATGTTTAGCAATGATCTTGCTTAGCAAGTAACAGAGAATATTTTCAACAAATGTGACGTAATATCGTAAAAGTGTACGATGTGAATTTGAAATTGAAGCTCGTAGATTCGTAGGATGCAATTTTATACCGAATATTTGAACGCGAGTCTTACATTGAACTAATTTCACAAACTAATTATTTCTGCGTTGAGCGATTTCTGCGAATCCTGTAAAATGAATAGATATTTCAGGAAACTGCATTTCTGATAAAGAATTAAAAGAACTATTCAATTGGTTGTACATTTTTATTTATACATTTACAATGTTTGGAAATATTAAAGGTGAAATAATTTGATATGTAAAAGCATTTACAGTAAATCCATTCACCAACTCCAATACCACATTTTTGACATATCGAACATTATGTTTGTTACTAATAAAATAAATACAAGACAAAATAAGTGAGCATATTGATTTTCTCAGTTGTAAATGCTATGCGGTCCCTGGATGGCGGCGCTTTCTACAAAAACGGAGCAGCATGACGGTTACCAAACACACCAATATCATGTTTCTACGATTTTGTCTAGATTGTTTCCTCTTTCTGAAATAATAATTAACAGCTGAAATATTGTGTAGTAATGGCATCCTAGCCGATTGTCGGCCACGGCGGCTGTTCTCATATTCCCTCACTCTACTGATTTAGGATCGATCTATTTAGAAGACGGAATTTTGCGAGCGATACCACATTTCTGTGATTAAGATCTAAAGACATCTAAGTTGTCATTCATTTTATCTTTACCTTCAGGTTCGTTCCAAGGCTGCCTGGCACTCGTTCCAAATATGATGAAGATCGTGTTACTGACTATGTAGACTAGGGAGGTAACGTAGAACACTATGCTCCATTGTTCCACGGTATACTGGAAACAATGACTTTATGACTTCATTTAATTGATGTCAGGTTACTACTGAACTACGATATAGGTAAAGACTAAAAATGAAGCTATTCTCAGAATCACAAATATTTGAATCTAAATCTATACTAATATTATAAAGCTGAAGAGTTTGTTTGGTTGAACGCGCTAATCTCAGAAACTACTGGTCCGATTAGAAAAATTCTTTCAGTATTAGATAGCCCATTTATCGAAGAAGGCTATAAGTTACTTTTTGTCCAGGTGCGCGGAGTAGTTCCGAAGGGACGCGGGTAAAACCGCTGGCTTGTTAGAATATAAATACTGATCATAATTATTATTAAACTCACGTGATCCTGCAATATAAGTCCAGCGGCCAAAGGAGCAATGATTGATACAATATTGGCAAAGAACGTGGTGATACCCATCATGGTTCCAGCAAAATTAGGGGCCATGTCTATGTGAACAAGCTGTTAGATATACACAAGAGTTACCGCCAGTTTCACAGGTTCCACTAAAAGTTCTAGATATCTATCTGAGAGATAGTGCCATTAAAATGAAAGAAAACTACTTTCCTCTGGCATGATCTGTCTGATAACTATCTATAACTTTATCTGGAACCCGTTAAACTGCTGCTAGAGTTTTATAATTCAAAACTATTTTTTCCTGCTACTGAGAAAATATTTCATTTATCCCAAAAATCAAAAACCGGCCAAGTGCGAGTCGGACTCGCACACGAAGGGTTCCGTTCCATTATCTATGAAAAATAAACGGACTTATTACCTACAATTAGCCAAAACACAAACTTTTATCGACAACAAAAATTAACTTTGTTTTTCTGAAAAAGTGCTATATCTCAAGAACTACTGACTGTATCTTGTTCAAACCAATTTTGGTTAGTAGTTTTTATTGAGATCTATAACATATATTTTTTTCAGATTTTTCACTTTGGTAGTTTAAGAATTACAGGGGGGGGGGACACACATTTTGGCACTTTGGGAGTGTCTTACTCTAAAATGATTGACTTTAGGAAAAAATGGTTTTAGAAACCTCAATACCATTTTTTAAGACCTATCCATAGATACCCCACACGTATAGGTTTGATGAAAAAAAATATTTTTAGTTTCAGTTTCATGTATGGGGAGCCCCCCCTAATATTATTATTTTTTTATTTTTGTTACAAAAATCGTAAAGCGGTTAATATAATACATCTACCTACCAAGTTTTAACTGTGTAGTCCTAATAGTTTCGGAATAAAGTGGCTGTGACATACGGACGGACGGACAGACAGACAGACAGACAGACAGACAGACAGACATGACGATTCTATAAGGGTTCCGTTTTTTGCCATTCGGCTACGGAACCCTAAAAACCACTGAAGCATAATATACTTAACCATGAATCCACATAGGTGGCCAGCGTTAAGTCCAACTACGACAATCAGTAGACCAACCGCCTGAGTGATGTTACCAGGAGGTGAATAACACAACCCTATCAGAGCCAGTGCAGGCCCAAATTCACCTACAACATACAAATAATCAAAGTTTAACTTTAGATATCAAAGAACATCTCATAGAAAAGTCATAATACTACAACGAAATTGCACCAATGGTACCATAGAATGAAAGAAATGAAGTCATACATACCAATAGAATTGGAAACCTTTCTGCAAGTGTTGATGCTGAACCATTTTTTCTTTAGGCCATAATCTGATATGATAGCACACGGGAAACTTAGGATATACATAACGAAGTAAGGAAGAGCTGACAAAGTACCATTCTGTAAATCACAAGTAGGACTTTCAATTTGAGAAAAAATGGGTGAATTTAAAAAACGTATTATATACTAACCTCCTTTATGTCTACTTCAAGGATTAGATTCATGTACGAAGGCATTTCAGTCATGAGGGTCCAGAAGCCCCAGTTGTGCCCACTATGCATTATAATCAAAGAGATAAAAGGCGGACTAAGGGCCAGTTTCTTCCATGGAGTTTTCAGAATCTGAAAATAACACTGGTCTACAGCATTTTTGCAACAAAGGTAAGATATATGATTTCTTGTAGATTATTTCATACTGAATCATAGTCCAGAATATAAAATTGCTCTAGCACGTCGGGATTTGGAGATAAACCATGGTAATAGTGCTAAAAAGGCGATTTTTAAGGCTATTTGACGTAAATTTTTGGAGAACAAAAAAAATATAGTTTTTTTTTACCTATACCATCATAAATAGTACTACTCTTCCCGATGCCAACCCATTTTAATTTCTAACGCTACGAGTTTTTTTTGACGTTCTATACTATTTTAGCTGCGGTAGTTCGATCTCCCCTATATTCTATTTGATCTTATTAGTATGAAAAACTGTGATGTAAATATAAAATGCTATATCTTGGGAAAGAAAAGTCGTAAAAATTTAAATTAAAATGGATTGAATGCGGGGAAAGTAGTACTATATGATGGTATAGGTAAAATATACTATATTTTTTTTTGTCCTCCTAAAATGTACGTCAAATATCCTTAAAAATCGCGTTTTTTGACGTAAATTTTTGGAGAACAAAAAAAATATAGTTTTTTTTTACCTATACCATCATAAATAGTACTACTCTTCCCGATGCCAACCCATTTTAATTTCTAACGCTACGAGTTTTTTTTGACGTTCTATACTATTTTAGCTGCGGTAGTTCGATCTCCCCTATATTCTATTTGATCTTATTAGTATGAAAAACTGTGATGTAAATATAAAATGCTATATCTTGGGAAAGAAAAGTCGTAAAAATTTAAATTAAAATGGATTGAATGCGGGGAAAGTAGTACTATATGATGGTATAGGTAAAATATACTATATTTTTTTTTGTCCTCCTAAAATGTACGTCAAATATCCTTAAAAATCGCGTTTTTTGACGTAAATTTTTGGAGAACAAAAAAAATATAGTTTTTTTTTACCTATACCATCATAAATAGTACTACTCTTCCCGATGCCAACCCATTTTAATTTCTAACGCTACGAGTTTTTTTTGACGTTCTATACTATTTTAGCTGCGGTAGTTCGATCTCCCCTATATTCTATTTGATCTTATTAGTATGAAAAACTGTGATGTAAATATAAAATGCTATATCTTGGGAAAGAAAAGTCGTAAAAATTTAAATTAAAATGGATTGAATGCGGGGAAAGTAGTACTATATGATGGTATAGGTAAAATATACTATATTTTTTTTTGTCCTCCTAAAATGTACGTCAAATATCCTTAAAAATCGCGTTTTTTGACGTAAATTTTTGGAGAACAAAAAAAATATAGTTTTTTTTTACCTATACCATCATAAATAGTACTACTCTTCCCGATGCCAACCCATTTTAATTTCTAACGCTACGAGTTTTTTTTGACGTTCTATACTATTTTAGCTGCGGTAGTTCGATCTCCCCTATATTCTATTTGATCTTATTAGTATGAAAAACTGTGATGTAAATATAAAATGCTATATCTTGGGAAAGAAAAGTCGTAAAAATTTAAATTAAAATGGATTGAATGCGGGGAAAGTAGTACTATATGATGGTATAGGTAAAATATACTATATTTTTTTTTGTCCTCCTAAAATGTACGTCAAATATCCTTAAAAATCGCGTTTTTTGACGTAAATTTTTGGAGAACAAAAAAAATATAGTTTTTTTTTACCTATACCATCATAAATAGTACTACTCTTCCCGATGCCAACCCATTTTAATTTCTAACGCTACGAGTTTTTTTTGACGTTCTATACTATTTTAGCTGCGGTAGTTCGATCTCCCCTATATTCTATTTGATCTTATTAGTATGAAAAACTGTGATGTAAATATAAAATGCTATATCTTGGGAAAGAAAAGTCGTAAAAATTTAAATTAAAATGGATTGAATGCGGGGAAAGTAGTACTATATGATGGTATAGGTAAAATATACTATATTTTTTTTTGTCCTCCTAAAATGTACGTCAAATATCCTTAAAAATCGCGTTTTTAGCACTATAACCATGGTTTATCTCCAAATTCCGACGTGCTAGAGCAATTTTATGTTCTGGACTTTGATTCAGTATCAAATTATCTACAAGGAATTATATATTTCATATTTGTTGCATTTTTTTATTTTTATTTTGTTGACTAGTGTAATTAACAATTCAGCAGTAAAAGAAGACTCAAAGTATGGCTCAATGAAACCGAATATTCAATGTATCTAACTTAATATTAAAGTTAACCAACCTTCTGATCATTTAACTGTCCCAAAGAAGTCTGTATATACGACCTCTCTTCTCTGCTAATGCGTTTCGATTTCTGTGGAGAGTCAGCTCCAAGGAATATGTAGAACAGCACCCAGATGGCTGCAAGGCTACCGTTGATGTAGAAAATAGCCGCCCAGCCCCAGTAAGCCGCTATGTAGCCGGACGCTATCAATTGCATGCCTGTTCCAAGCAAAGTACCTACAGAACATAATATTAAGTCACTCATAACATAACAACTTTTACTTGACATGTTTCATCAAACTCGTCAAACTGAATAATGTTATTACCGTCTTTCAAACTTACCTCCATATATAAAAGTACCGAGCCGTGCTTTTTCTTCAGTTGGAACCCATTTCCCTATCAGATGATGCGTAGTTGGGTAAAGGCATCCCTGAAAGAGACCTTGAATACCGCGAAGTCCGCAGAGTACTTTCCAGCCTCCCTGGAAAATGAAGCGTAGGCCTAAGTAATCATTCTATAGCTCTATAAAAATACTGATACTCAGATACATAGAACAAAAGCCGCCTCTAAGGTTCTTGAGAAAAGACAGATATTAAAAATTTGTTTCTGAATTATCTAAGTTTAAGTGCTCAGCAAGCCATTTAAGTAGATTAAAGGTGATTCGATATTAAACATTTACTCACATAATGTACTCCAAAAGGTATCAACAGTGATACGACCGAGTTGACTGCGATGGCTATGGTAACGAGAATCGTACCACCGTACCTGGCAGCCAGTTCCCCACTGGGGATCTGAAGTATTATGTAGCCCCAGAAGAAAGAGGAAAATACAATGCTCTGTTGCTGCATGTTCCAGTCAAATGGCTAAAAAGCAAAAAATAGGAACATCATGCTTTCTGCAAACTGGATTATCTAGGAAGAAAATATTATGTAAAGAAGATAAAATGGACAGTTTACTCACATGTTCACTTCGTTTATCTGTCATAACTACTATAGCCATGCTGATGTTGACCCTCATGGCAAAACCGAGCACTAAGGCAAAGAACAATAACAGCACCTGCAGGTGCCGGGTCCCAAAGATTATGCCTAAAATAAGAATTAAATTGTACTACAGTTTCAAAGGTCAGTAAGTCGCAGTGGCCTAGTAGGTAAAGCACCAATCGCTCAAGAAAGGGTGTGTGGGTTCGATTCCAGGTCTCGCAATTATCAGTGCAGCTTTCCTAAGTTTCTATGCACTTTCTAAGAATATCTTGGACGCCAATGACTGATTAAAGGTGAAGGAAGACATTTCAAGAAACCTGGAGTGTAAAATCTGAAATCACCAACCCACATTGAGCAATCATGGTGATTAATGCTTAATCCTTCTCTTTGTGAGAGGAAGCCTGTGTCCAGAAGTGGGATGATAAAAATTCTGACGTCATCTATCCAGCACAAGTTCATTGCCTGACCTAGACTGGTTGGTTAATTGGCCGGTTTTATTTAAGCTAAGTCATGGCTCATAGCAGTTATATGTTTATGTTTCTGAGCAAAGTCGCCGAAATTATTCATAGTATATGTCATCGGGGCCAGGCAATGACATAAAAAAATCCTTAATTACTTATTCATCATTGTTTCCTATTGCGGTGACTTTACTTACGTGAACACATTAGGGGCACTATTTACTACTATCGAGGCAAGTCTCTTCTCCATCGACCTTCTTTGGACGTCTTAGGACTTCAAAGGCTCTTATTTGCATCAAGAAATCATCTTGCATCAGCCTAGATTCAACGCTTCAGAAATTTTACATTCAGCCTAGTTCAAAATTATTAGAAGTGATACGATGTATTTTATCGAAAGACGTTAGAAATAAAAAAATCATGCTACGATGAATCTGTCACTGTCACTATGCTCAATTTTAATGCGTCGAGAAATTACATAGTTGAACTTATTCATGAAAGAGTAAAGCCATTTAATAAGGTTCTAATCTTCTTACCATATTTTGCCAGTCACTTATTAAATAGCTATCTCAATAACAGTGTTTTCTTTAACAGAAGCTACCTTAGTACTGAAATTATACAATAATATAATTCCTAACTCATCATCATATTCCTGCCCCCCAATTTATTTGGGGTCGGCGTAGCATGGTTTCTTCTTCCATTCTCTTCTATTTGCCATCATCTCACAAGTAACATTTTTCCTAGCTATATCGACATTCACGCAATCCATCCATCGTTTCTTATGAATCTATACTAATATTATAAAGCTGAAGAGTTTGTTTGTTTGTTTGTTTGAACGCGCTAATCTCAGGAACTACTGGTCCGATTTGAAAAATTCTTTCAGTGTTAGATAGCCCATTTATCGAGGAAGGCTTTAGGCTATATAACATCACGCTGCAACTATTAGGAGCGAAGAAATAAGGGAAAATGTGGAAAAAACGGGAAAGATTATTCATCCTTCAGGGCTTTCGTTGCGTACGCTGCGAAAACGGTTCAAGATACCAAAAATATATGTAGAAAAGAATTATTCCTCTTGAAATGAGCTAAAAAAATGTCCGCGACAGTATATGTCTATCTTTTAAGATTAACTCTCTAGAACCGTTTTTATGGTAATCTTTGGTGGAAATGAATGCATTATTTGTTAAGAGTTGTATCAACGTAATAATATTAATTTTTATCCAAATAAATAATAAATATTTTTTGTTGATTAGGAGTATTTAATCTATACTAATATTATACAGCTGAAGAGTTTGTTTGTTTGAACGCGCTAATCTCAGGAACTACTGGTCTGATTTGAAAAATTCTTTCAGTGTTGGATAGCTCATTTATCGAGGAAGGATATAGGTTTATTTTTATCCGGGTGCGTCGAGTAGTCTTCTATCTTCTTCTTCTTCCATATAAATAGAACTCAAAGTCCTGACTGATTCACTGACTCAACATCGCAGGGCCCACACCCGTGAACCTATAAAGCTGATTTTTTTCACAGAGGTTCATCTTAAGACTCTGACGCGTGTTAAGAAAGGATTTTTTGAGAGAGGGGGTTGAAATAGGGGTTGAAACTTTGTATGGTGAATGAATATTAATTACGAATTTCGACATGAAACTTGGTGAAGTTACTCCTTGAAATAAATAAACACGTGTTTCACATTTTTTTTAATAAATCCATTAAAGGGTTAAAATGGGGTTTCCGGTTAAAATGGGGTTGACAATTTGTATGGTGAACTAATCAACGCAAGGCCCAAACCCGTAAACCAATAAAGCTGAAATTTTGCACAGAGGTTCATCATAAGAGTTTCACGCGAGATAAGAAACGATTTTTTAAAATTCGTCTCCTCAGGGGTTGAAATTCGTATGACGAACCAATATTTATTACGAATTTCGACATAAAACTTCGTGAAGTTATTCCTTGAAATAAATAAGTAAACACGTGTTTCACCATTTTTTTCAAATACCACCCTTAAGGTGGTAAATAATAAAATGATTTTTGAAGAATGTGACATGAAATTTTGAAGATAGGTTTCTCTTAGGGTGTAGACATCGCATCGCATTTTACGAAAATATACTTCTAGGTGAGTACAACGGGGGTTGGTAATTAGTATGAAAGTCCTATGTTTTTGGTGTGTTCACCTGATGCAGAACCGCAACAGACGAGCTAAACTTTAAGAGATACAAGAATGGTGCCATTGTAAAAATTTATCCACGTGATGAAATTTTTCTGCTGAGATATTTAATTTGAAGATCTAGAACACCTTATGTGGAACTTCAAGAGCCCAGCTATACTATAACACGTGTAGGAATGATGTCTTAGCAAAAGTTGTTTAAACTGGTGGGTTGACTTACAAAAATGAAAGTTAGTCGCTACCGGGCTCTTAGAATACGACATCAGATGCTTCAGATCTTTGATTTTGACGACCCCGTTGTCGCTGGCATAAGCGACATGACCCGCGTACGAAGTCGCGGGCAGAAGCTAGTATAATATAATTTAATTCCTTACTATTAACCAAAAAGTCAAGGAGTATGTGGAAAATGAAATAAACATGAATTTGGTTCAACATAATTTATTAATATTTACAAAATTTACAAATGCGGTAGGTAACTTTAGTCCTTTCTTAAACTACTTTTTCAGCCCTCTTTTCTGGTTCTGAAATAAAAAATATAGTAAAATATAAATTACATCCCCCTAGTATTATAGTATGATGTCTAAGATAGTTGCTTGAGTCAGCATATCCAATTACACAATTAATTGAGGGTCAATCGGGGGTAGAAAATCTTACAAAAATAATAAATTCGAAAGTTTGTGTATGTATGTTTGTTACTCTTTAACGCAAAAACTACCGGATGGATTCTAATGAAACTTGGCAGTAGTATAGCCGTTATACATTTTTTCGGGTAGGTATGGGAAGAGGTTTCGCTGACAGAAGCAGTATATCATAAATAGATATTTAAATTTAACTGAACCTGATGTCATTTCTTTCTGGTCAGGTTCGTTCCAAGTCTGCCTCTCGCTCGTGCCGAAGATCACGAAGAATGTGTTGCTGGCGACGTAGATAGCTGATGATACATAGAATACTTGGCGCCATTGTGCAGGGTCAGTCTGAAATTACATAGGTACTCAAATATTATATATGGTACATTTTAGTATATTTGGCATGCAGACGATTTATTAGACATTTAGTAAACCATGTGATTTATTGAACCTACACAACAGGTAGTTAAATGTTTAGAATACTTTGATAAGCAAGTACTTTAGAATTCGTTTTGAATAATACCTCGTCTTGCAGAATAAGTCCAGCAACTAACGGAGCAATGATGGAGACGATGTTAGCGAAGAAGTTGGTGATGCCCATCATAGTGCCGGCGAAGTTAGGAGCCATGTCAATATGGACCAGCTGAAAGATAATATAATGTATGCCAATCAATAATTATGGTCGATATTAGTGATTCGGCCAGATTTTTGGTTCTGCGATTTTTGTTATTCAATATTTACTTCTACAATGAAACGATAAAATATAGATTCTACAATATTTAAAATTGGGTTTTTAAGTAAATATTTAAATGTTGCTTACCAAATATCCAGTCATATGTCCAGCATTGAGTCCTACGACGAGAGTAAGCAGAGCTACAGCCATTGTGACGTTGCCTGGAGGCACGTAACTTAAGCCAATGAGTGCTAACGCTGGCCCATATTCACCTGGAAACGTAGATATTGTTTAGACAATTATGTATTAAAAAAAACCGGCCAAGTGCGAATTGGACTCGCGCACGAAGGGTTCCGTACCATTATCTAGCCAAAATACAAACATGTTATAAACCGCAAATTACAACTTTGATTTTTATACAAATATATGATTTACAAAGTTATAATTTGCGGTTTCATACGTTTTTTTATTTTTAGTATTTGTTGTTATAGCGGCAACAGAAATACATAATTTGAGCTTTCTAGCTATCACGGTTACTGGGATACAGCGTGGAGAGAGACAGACAGACAGACAACGAAGTCTTAGTAATAGGGTCCCGTTTTACCCTTTGGGTACGGAACCCTAAAAACTGTATCCATCACAAGTTTTTTATGTACTTCCAACAATTTTGCAAAATAAACCCAGATATTGGTGAGACTGTTACCAAGTTTTTGAACTTTGATACTTACCAATAGAATTGGAAATTTTTCGGCAAGCACTAATGCTGAGCCAATTGTTCTTCAAAACGTAATCAGATATAAACCCGAAGGGGAAGCTTAGCAAGTACATCGCCAAGTAAGGAAGAGCTGACATAAGTCCATTCTGTGAACAGAAACATTTGAATACTTCACCAATGAGAAAGAAAAAGGATATGATATATTTTTTTTCAAATTGACTGCCTTCGTAATGTGGCATAGGTTAAAAATAACTGCTTCAACTTTTGCGATAAAAAAATGAAATACAACTGTAAAACGAAGTCGGCTCAACCCTTGCACAATAGTCGTATGAGTACGATTGTGATATTTTGTTCACTTGGCAGTTATTAAAGTACACACCGATAATAGTGGTTCCCTATACTCACAGCTTTAATATCAACACCAAGAACTTGCTTCATGTATGACGGCATCTCAGTCATGAGGGTCCAGTAGCCCCAGTTGTGTCCGCAATGGGCAACGATCAGAGAGATAAACGACAAGTTCGT
Source organism: Heliothis virescens (assembly GCA_002382865.2). NCBI lineage: Eukaryota > Metazoa > Arthropoda > Insecta > Lepidoptera > Noctuidae > Heliothis > Heliothis virescens. The sequence continues at coordinate 10,261,703 of NWSH02000525.1, read as the reverse complement.
GGCTATCTTCCCCCAGGGAGTTTGTAATCTCTGAAAATATAAGGAAAGCTATAAAATAGAAGATTAGCGATAAAGCAGTATTTTTTTCATCAATTTGATTTTGAAATTTTATGGAAAAAAATTAGCTGGTACATTTAATCTAAAACAACAGAGTAGTTAATAAAGGATTACATTAGGATTTAAGGAGTTTCAAGGAATTTGAAACAGCTTAGCTCTTGTACGTGTACAATATTAATCGAAATCAACGCGAGTGAATTCGTGGAAAAGTCATTGGTACTACGTCTCAGTCTGCTTTGTCTTAAATCTGAAATACATAGGTAATGTATTCCAGATTTTAGATATTACGTTGCTCCAAGCAAGATGTAAGCTCTCAGCGAAATTCCAATTGAAGGCTAATTCATCACTTAAAGTGATTCATTCTGGAATAGAATTTCAATAATTTGGGAGTTTCCCTAGAACATAAATTTCATCTATAATGGCGTGCCTGCAACATTGACCCTTGTTATCGTTGTTATAAGTCAGATGGAATGTTCTGGATAATTTATTTACCTGATGATAACCCAACTAGGTGTAAACTGTCGATCGTAAGATTTAGGGGGGTTAAGCTGACCTATTTGGATCTTCGCACAATCAGATTTGTCGTAAGTAATGACGCTATATGTTATTTAGAATGTATCGATTTTATCGATTCTGAGTCCAAAGTTTTAGATTCGAAGTAACATTTTAAATGGAACATTTCATGCGTACTATAGAATCTAAATAAAAAAAAAATATTTTTAAAACAAGTACCTTCTCTTGCACTTTTAATCAAACTAAAATTCATCGTACAACCTAGGTCAGATTAGATAATGAAAGGTCAAACTAACCTTCTGTTCACCAACTTGTCCCAAAGAAGTCTGTATGTACAATTTTTCCTCTTTGCCAATCATTTTAGACCGCTGCGGGGAGTCGGAACCGAGGAACACATAGAAGGCTACCCAGATGGCTCCAATAGATCCGTCTACGTAGAAAATGGCAGGCCAGCCCCAGTAGTCGGCGATGAAGCCTGATATCATCAGCTGTAAGGCTGTCCCCAACATAGCACCTGCAAATGAACAGTGGATTAGTGGGAAATTATAACACAGACCTAAAATAATATAAACGTTATTGGGAATTATGTCTCTTACTACCGGCAAAAACAAAGTGATGGCATTTTTAGTTTAGTGTTCAAAAATGAACTTTTTCCAATCAGAATACTTTTTAGCCTTAGTTGAGAAATATATTTTTGGTGTTTAAACATATATTTCTAATGCATAATGAGGGTTTTCTCCTACGCTTCGGGTTTTACCCACTATCGTAATTCCTCCTGTTAGACTTTCCCTAACATCATTGTCAATTCATTTTCTCATTGATATCTCGAAACGCCTTTAATATCTTATCGTACATCAATGTAATCTGGCTTAAATAAACTGCATCAGCTTACGTATTTATGACAAGTCATAATTCTTGGCGAAAAAACGTGAGGTGACTTAGAAATGTAGATATGTAGTGAGAGTTTTGTCTATACTAATTATGATTATATTATGATCTTCAACTTTACTTCCGTATGTCTATTTATGTTTATAACTTTCGTGACCGTTGGATTTTTTATAATACAAGATCTGATGCGTAAAGTTTTCCTGTTGACTGATGGTAAGGTTAAAAAAATAAAGGTTACTGTTCAAAGGTTTTTTCAGACACTATACAAAATGCTCTTGAAATGACTGTCGCTATAAAATGTCTGAAACCATTTTTCCCGCTGTCCTTCTATAAATGCAAAGGCATGTACACGACTGTACCAAACATCTCATGAAGGTCATGTACAATAAAATTACGTGGAGTCCTACTATTAATACATGTAACGCATGATGAGTTTTAAATATTTTTTGCAATTACTGGCACAGTTAAGGCGCGGCCCCACGGCGGTGCACGGAGAGACTACGCACGTGTATTAAGCTTCGCTTTGGAAGAAAATGTATGTGGTTGTGTCCACTGCAACCCACGGAGAGGCTACGCACGAATTGACGTCATTGATACATGCGTGGCTTGCTCGAATAGGCGGTTACATAGCTCAACGCTGTCAACGTGGGTCTACGTTTCCACGTGGGTGTACTCCATACACGAATATGACCGTCAACTACGTACCTACAGCTCACTTATCGCAGCGTAGCCTCTCCGTGCGCCGTGCCACGCTATACATAGTCGTGTGTCATATGCGTGTATTCCAGTGGAAACGTAGACCCACGTTGTCAAACAAATGAATACACGCAGCTAAAATGCGCCGCGTGCCCGTGCACAGCATGCACCCCGGTGGGGCCGCGCCTTAATAATTTTCCTTAGCAACAGCTTTATCATTTTTACAACTCCAAGTTTAAGAATATCCAAAAAATATACCAATATTCAAAACCAGATTTCGAACATCAAATTCACCCATTGCCAAAATCTTAAATCCGAAACTGAAGGCTACTTGAAAAGGGGCGTTTAATTTCCGTTCATCATAAACGTACCTCCATATATTAGGGTACCAAGACGGCTCTTTTCCTCCAGTGGAACCCATTTGCCTATAAGATTGTGCATCGTCGGGTATACACAACCTTGAGACAAGCCTTGGATGACTCGGCAAGCGCAGATAGCTTGCCAACCTCCCTGGAAGATTAAAAGTATTTGTTATATAAATGGAGTTCAGAAGTTGGCTCGAGTAATGATGACTTGCATAAAACATTGCAAGTGAGAAGAATTTTTACCAAATGTGTTTTAACTTTTAAGTTAAACTATTATTATGAAAATTCAACTGGCATTGCGAAGTATATTTTGGCACCAGTAAAATGACGACAATACAATTATAGATATTAGTCCATTGTATGTTTTCGTTGACATTGAGGGCTTATAGCATCATTTAACTATAACGATAACCAAATCATAACCAGCCTTGAAATTGCCATTGGTCAAATTTGCGATTTGACAACTGGAAATGCTTTGGTTATCGTTACAGCTAAATGGTCTAGTCTAGAATATTATTTAATACTTACGTAATGAGCAGCTAAAGGAATCAGTAGTGAGACAGCGGAGTTGACAGCTATGCATATTGTGATGAGGATCATGCCACCAAACCTGGCTGCAATCTCTCCACTTGGAATCTGCAGCACCACGTACCCCCAGAAGAATGATGAGAGGATCACACTCTGGGTCTGCATGCTCCAGTTGAATGCCTGATGAGAAAAAATAAAATCTTGGTTACTTAGTTATTGAAGTGTAGATAATCTAGTCAGGCATATGTGCCATAGATGTAGGAGTGTTATTAAGTTTTTGGTAGTCAAGTCTGTTCATGATGATGATGGCTTTTCTTCTGAAGGTTCTGCATGAAGCATGGGTCTGTGGACGATGAGTTTTTGGATGGCTCACTATCCTTCAGTATAAAGTCGACAGACCCGTGTTGGTGGTGCATTTCCATGCGCTGCTCAAGAGAGTCAGCAAACCCATAAGGTTTTACATGAAAGACCAATATAATAGATCCGTATTCTGTTCGATATGTTTAAATTATTTTCTGTTAGCTATTACTCTAACTCAAGTGAAAGCAACCAGTGAAGCAACAAAGAAATCTTAATTATTTATTGCCCATTACAGGCATCGAAAAATGCTTTTGAGAATTTTAGCAGTGTGTCTTAAAAAATATGAGAACCTTAAATTGAATGGAAACTTAATAGGTAATAAAAAATCAATTTCATAATAAAATATGGCTAATGATAAAAATAAAATTACGATATTATTTTAAGCAGAAAGTTCATTCATCATAGCTACAGAAGATTATAAATGTAATACGCAGAGGTTTAACGCTTTATATACTATTGTGTTTGACCATTGCGTTATTATTTCTTACAATTGGCTTGATCGATGGATAGACGTCTATTTTCTAAATATATTGAGCATAAAATACCCACATACTCTTGAGTATCAAATCAATTAGCCTTTAGTCATCCCTAGTGCAATGTTTCCAAACAAAAAATATTTGGAGAATTTTTTGTGTAATGTTTGACTGATGAAGACAAAAATGTTCCAAGCATGATGACGATCATGCAATTTTAACTATGTTTTATTCACTTATAACTTATTTATATTGACATTAAGTAAAGGCTTATATTTGGGGAGTATACAACAACCTTGACATGTTATTTTATAGACTTTATCAAGACCACTGTGTATTCTTTTATCATCATTGTCATCTTGACGGGTACTGTCAATAGTATTGATGTCAATATGTTATTTGGAGATAATGTTACCTTAATCAGCCCTTGCGTCATAACATTCATCAGATCAATGAAATATCTTGTTCAATATATGTGATAACATCTATACTAATATTATAAAGCTGGGAGTTTGTTTATTTGCTTGAACGTAATCTCAAGAACTACTGATCCGATTTGGAATTATTTCAATGTTACATAGGCTATTTATCGAGGAAATCTGAAAGCTACTTTTTATCCAGGTGCGTGGCGTAGTTCCCACGGGACGGGACGGGGTGATACCGCTGGCAGAAGCTAGAGATTTTAAATACCTCAACGATTTCTACTGTTTTAGATTTACATTATTATTTCTTATGCTCTTTAAATCGAGTTTTATTTAATTTATTAGGTGAGACAAATGAATGTCAGTTGTATTATTAATTCGTTCGAAACTTAATTAGTTTTGACTACACCATTATTAGTATTGACCTTTTTCTTGCTTAATCACATTCTGGATTCCAGAACACCTGAACTAAAGTAGCAGTACAATAGGTTTTGGCAAAACATAGTTCACTCCCTCAACAGCTGGCTAAAAACATGGTCTACCAATTTTCAAAAAAAAAATACTGAGTGTGAAATAATATTCATTTTTTTGAAGTGGGATAAGTGTAAATCGACTTTGTTGTATCAAGACGGTAGATATTACCTATACTATGTTTTTGGCCAATTGTACATATATTTATTTTTCTTGTACGTGTCAGTAAGACTGCAATCATTTTTGTATCTATTGTATGTAATACATTGTAACTATCGTATATCGTATGGGTCAAGCACGTGTGCATGCTCACGTGTTTCGAACTCAGAGATAATAAGCCCATACATTAACATCTTGTCAACATAGATAAATCTTATTCATGTTACAAATGCAAAACATGTATGTTTGTTACGTTCAAACAGTAAAAATAATGATTTATGAGAATAAGAAGTTCTATTGGAATCTGACAAAGGACATAAATGAAGATAATGATGGTCGGATCTAATTTGTAGGTTCTTCTCAAGTCTATTTATAGAGAGGAAAGATTTGTATGTTTGATTGTAATTAATTGGCAGATTAAAAAAAATCTTTCACTCTAAGGTAGGTAGATGACTATTCTCGAGTAACATAGACTGTATTTTGCCTGGGTACGAGAAGAAATCTATACTAATATTATAAGGCTGAAGAGTTTGTTTGAACGCGCTTATCTCAGGAATCTTTCAATGTTAGATAGCCCATTTATCGAGGAAGGCTATAGGCTACTTTTTATCCGGGTGCGCCGAGAAGTTCCCACGGAACGCGGGTGAAACCGCTGGCAGAAGCTAGTAACTAAAATAAAACTGTGGGCAAATTATGCTAGTTCTATTTGCTTATATATTCGTTACTATTATTATATTTAATATTTATTAAATGCTATACCTTGTTTTTGGAATATATACTTATTACAATAATAGTGGGTGAACTAGTTCTAATACGTAACAGGAAAAAAAACAAACTACTTATGATAATAATATCCTAGAAATATATTCCATCGCCAAATATTATTACCAAAATAATAAAAACTGAATGCAACGCGGTTTCTTTAATTGTATTATTTTTTGACTCTGTATTTATTTGATTATTTATTTCAGTTTTATTAATTTGTAAGAAAAAAACCGGTCAAGTGCGAGTTGGACTCGCGCGCGAAGGGTTCCGTACCAAGCTGTAGTTCCACGCTTGAGTAACAGATGGCGTTGTATTCAAATTGCACTGTCTTTATAATTTATTGTATGGGGACCCCTTAATATATAACTTTTTTTAATTTTCAGTATTTGTTGTTATAGCGGCAACGAAAATACATCATTTGTGAAAATTTCAGCTTTCTAGCTATCACGGTTAATGAGATACAGCGTGGAGACAGACAGACAGACAGACAGACAGACAGACAGACAGACAGACAGACAGACAGACAGACAGACAACGAAGTCTTAGTAATAGGGTTCCGTTTTTACCCTTTGGGTACGGAACCCTAAAAACGGAATTCAAATAGCAAGCTACCTGATAAAGAATTGAAAAAACAGACAGCCTTTTCTCTTATGATATTTATGAAAATGATGAGCAATACTGACTGAATATTAAATTGTATAGCGAAAAAATCACATCCACATTGGTCACGTTCCATTGATTTTAATGAGGTGTGTTTTTCGTTCAAACCTATATTTTGCAGTCTGGGTAAAAAATAACACGTTTATATGAATTATTTTGTATCCTTAATTATAATGTGTTACTTTAATTTCATCCACATCACTAAGGGTTTCCCTTTCTTCACAAACTTGTATTAAAGCCATCGATCAAAACAGTTTTATTCCATTCAATCACCTTCCATAATTAATTTCATTCTAATTAGTTAAGCCCACGTTAAAATAAACCTTTCTACATATATGAACACACAATAACAAAAACATTTAACATTCCCTTATGTGAACCCTGCAGTCAGTGTAGAAGATAATTGCAGGCAGAAATTAGTTTTTAGGGTTCCGTACCCAAAGGGTAAAACGGGACCCTATCACTAAGACTTCGCTGTCTGTATATCTGTCTGTCTGTCTCCACGCTGTATCTCATTAACCGTGATAGCTAGAAAGCTGAAATTTTCATAAATGATGTATTTCCGTTGCCGCTATAACAACAAATACTAAAAATTAAAATATAGGTGTGTGTCCGAAAAATGATTGTATTTTGGCTAGTTGTAGGTAAGTTATAGTATTTTGGCTAGTATAAGGTAAGATACGTTCATTTTTCATAGATAATGGTAGGGAACCCTTCGTGCGCGAGTCCAACTCGCACTTGGCCGGTTTTTTTATAAAGCATGTTTATGCAGGTAAGACGTCTTAAAGAAGTATGCATTGTCTGCAGGTACCGTCTATAAGCTGTTCTCATTTACATAATTCACACAATCTTTTAATGTATACAAAGATTTGCCTTTTGATAACCTTGAGAAGTTCTCACAAATTTAGTATGCATAATTTGTAATTTAATATAAAATAATGTCCTGAAGCTCTAGTTTTCTGACCCTCACTACTTGCTATTCTTCACTATTGGGTACCTAAAAATAGATGACCCTAACTCGATATCAAATATTGTTTTGGCAAATAGACTGTTTTATTTCTACAATTCCTATCTCAAAATAATTGTGCACAAAACACAGGTCCGGTTTTAAATTAGTTTGTCGTTTTTACAAACCTTTTAGTATCTACATACAAATACTTGAATTCTTTATATTATTCTGTACTTCGACTAAATTAGGTTTTTGTCGCGTAGCCTTGCAAAAACTAGATTCAACTATTGTTCTTTGAAAAACTATTTTAGGAACGACTTTATTGCGGAGATAAATTACAAAATAGAATGGTACCGTTGTAAATAAAATGAAACAGATAAAATATGTATTGAAATACACCAAAGGTGAAGGGTGACCCAAGAAATGGTACACTGAAACAAAACACAAAACTTCAACTGAATATCACATGAAAGTCTGTTTAGTACAGACAATAGCAGGTCACGGTACCCGAATCTGTAAAATTTTAGCAGTCAAACATTAACCGACCTCTATTGTGATAAGGTTGAAAATCTATTGCTGAAATTTGACAGATTGTGGTAACGTGATGTGCTGTCTTCTGTACTTTGCAAGATCCGGGAATCAAAGTAGAGACCTCATGTTCAGTGGTTCATATAACCACAAAACCAGCGTACCTCGTTGGTTATTACAGTCTAATATTACGCATAATTATAATAATATTCATGAAACCAAACGAATTGAATAAAAGGAGGATTTTGGATATTTTTTTATGTAAATCCTGAAATGTATAATTTACGCACGTTTCATTCCACGTGCGTTTTATGTCACAATCAACGGTTTAAACAAATATTTTAAAGGGACCCCTAGCCGTTTGCTTAACCCACAGATATCTGTCACAGTTAGATACGTAACATTATCATATTATTTGCATATATTTCAGTTTCGTGGAAAATAGAACTCTGTCAAGTTGGATATTTTTTTTTAAGGTTAAAACTTAGCCTGGCAAAGTCTAACATAATATTTAATCCACGTCCCGGGGGAACTGCCTACCACACATGGACCAAATATAGCCTGTGTTACTTGGGGATAGTTTAGCTACTCAACAGTGAAATAATTTTGAAATCGGTTCAGTAGTTTTAAAGTCTTTAGGGTACAAACCAACAAAAATATTTTTTCAGCATGATCAGCATAAACAATACACGGGCTCGATAACTTATCACATGGATCTTAAAGAAAGACTGGAGGCACGTGTTGATATAATCTTTATCTGTCAACACAACTACTTCTTGAGGAGTAACAAGTGGAGTTATCTGAGGATCCGTTTCAACAGTCCTTATCTCTTCTATCTTATATTCTGACTTCAATATAAAATTTTACCTAACTTACTACTATAGTTATCGGTGTTTACTCTTGCGAGCAAACATTCTTGGTCAATGAAATCAGAAGTTCTATAGAAATGTTAATACTAATGTTACGATTTAAAAGTAGCAAAAAATTATCATATTTGTGAATAAAAGCACATCCAGTGTATTGTTTTTTGCCAAGTACAAAAGTATTTTTTGTTTGCTTATTGTTTGGTTTCCATATCAGAAAATGCTGATACAATCTCGATAACACATCGAATATCCAGTAAAACCCAACTGAGATAAGAGTTATCTTGACTGTAGCGACACATGGGATCTTTAGAATCAAAACTCTAAATATATGACGTATGTTGGTTTGTTGTTTGTTAAGATGATTGAACTTTGTTATAGTAAAATACATCTATCTATATCGATAAAAAGTATTATCAGCTTCATGTGGTTTTAACCACCACCCGAGGGTATTTATTTGTATCCTGATGTAATATAGCCTATGTGCTTCCATACCATACCATTACCCTCTACTACCTTTACCTCATAATCTCACAAACTTTACCTTAAAGTTACTTGAACCATTTGTATGTATAAATGTCTATAGCTTACTGTATATAAATCAATATCAACGTAAACATTAATACAAATGTTAAGATGCAATTCACTTATCGATTCAAGTTGTTACATAATCTGAGGTAATTGCACTATTATCGATTTAATCAATACCAATCGATTTGATTCGCATTGTATTGTTATGTACCGTTACAAGTACCTAGTTATTATGATATTTACATAACATAATAACTTTTTCTCGGATATTTCAAAGAATTGAAAAGCCGCAAGAATTAATAATCCAAAGTTAGTTATCTTAATTAATTGTCTTATAATATAACAAAGTAACTTCTCAGGCTATTGTTATACTACTGTTAATACATTAAACTTCTTAATATAGAACTTTGACTTTACTCAACTGAATTCTTTAAATATTCAGAAGAACCAGTGATCAACAATGATTAACTTTTTATTGAAATAAAAAAAATAACAATGTATAAAAAACTTGTATTTTAGCAACTCCTAGAAAGATATGCCACTGCAACTTAGTTAAGAACTCCTTAACTAAGTTGCAGTGGCCTATTGCCTATGCAAGAGTATGCAGATCAGCTTAGTTAAAACAACCATTTAGAAGGAATTTTCATATTCCATTTTCAAGCAGTTGTGAAAGCAGTTCTATTAAGAACAACAGAGTGGGCATAAAGGCGCGGCCCCACGGCGGTGCACGGAGAGACTACGCACGTGTATTAAGCTTCGCTTTGGAAGAAAATGTATGTGGTTGTGTCCACTGCAACCCACGGAGAGGCTACGCACGAATTGACGTCATTGATACATGCGTGGCTTGCTCGAATAGGCGGTTACATAGCTCAACGCTGTCAACGTGGGTCTACGTTTCCACGTGGGTGTACTCCATACACGAATATGACCGTCGACTACGTACAGCTCACTTATCGCAGCGTAGCCTCTCCGTGCGCCGTGCCACGCTATACATAGTCGTGTGTCATATTCGTGTATTCCAGTGGAAACGTAGACCCACGTTGTCAAACAAATGAATACACGCGGCTAAAATGCGCCGCGTGCCCGTGCACAGCATGCACCGCGGTGGGGCCGCGCCTTTATACTTACATTCTCACTATCTTTATCAGTCATGGCGACGATGGCCATGCTCATGTTGACTCTCATGGTGAACACGATCACCATAGCCAGGAACAACATCAGCACCTGCAGGTGCCGAACACCTACGGTCGGCCCTGGAAATAAAGCAATAGGTTGTGTCAAATAGTTTATTAAAAAACAAATACTGAGTAAGTTGCTTTATAGGTACTAGACATATGTGGGGATTATTCGAAAGAGTTACCCCAGCCCTGGTAATCAAAGATTCAGTAAGATTCTTACACTGATCTCACTGCAGCCAGGAAAAGTCACTAATGATTTACCCAGGAAGAAATGCTCATATCTTCAATACCCGACAATTTTGGTCCCTGAGCGACTATCACAATACAAATTTAAATGTGTAAAAGTGGCAATTTGTTTTATATTGCAATAACAGTCGTCTAAAGACCAAAATAGAAGCGTATCGAAGATATCTGTAGCCTTGTATACGAATGGCCTAATTGTGGAATTGTTAAAATGATAACTGTTTTCTTTTTGCTTTCATTGAAAAATAGGTGAAGGATGAAACATTAAAAACGGTAAAATGACACATTTAATACTTTACTGTTAGGTACACATCCTGTAACCTGTAAATGTGGTATCTTAACCACATCAAAATAGTCACGAGTCACGTGAGAAAAATGCTGATAAAAAATGGTGTAAAAATTTTATTTATTCTACATAATAAAGCTAATATAAACTTCCAATATTTGAAATTATATTAATACCCTTACTTAACATAATACAGTAAATTAGAACAACAGTTTGTTTTGACCGGGGAAGGCGACACAACGTGACGTCAAACCCGGGCCCAATGACGTCACAAATTAATTAAGACTTCGTTAAACCAAGCGTAATTAAATCGACTCCATACCAATATCCAAGTTAATGAGTTTTTGCAATTTCTGCATAATGTTCTCGAATTGCGATCAATTTATTGGTGGAAGTATTTCTGCTTCAGAAAGTGGGTATTAATGACCTATTTTGTATAGATTGTTATGTTATTTCACATAAGCTATTTACCCGCGTCCTGTTCGACTTTGTCCATTCGGATAAAGTTGGTCTTGTTTTTCTCTGGAGTCTCATCAATTTCTATTTAAAATGTTTTTACTCACGACGGAACGGAGCAGGTATATGCGTTTTATTAATCGTTGTTATTGGTTTCCCTTTTTTATTTCCATTTCTTTCATATTGGCTTTTTATTGCGAACAGTCTTCTTAACATTGCTACTAGCTATACAAAGTTATTTAGCAGTAGAAACACCTTTCAAAATATTTTCCTTTTCACGTTAATTGCATTCCCTAGTACCTATATAACATCCAGGCAAACAGGACATTTCTAAAGAAAATCAATCTTCCATATAATAAAACCATCGTTAGAACCAGCCATTACCTCCAATGTTGTCACTAATGTGAACAAGATAGTATATTATCATGACTATTTATATACGGAATGTAAATATATGAGTTATGGGTAATCAATGGTTGTAACATGTGTTTACTTTGTGCTTAAGGAGCGTTCATAATCGTATGTAGAGCTAGCAGATAAATTGTATAGCGCTTACACTCTGTCAGAAATAAAATAATCTTGACTGATAGAAATGAGCTAGTACTATCATTATATTTTAATTTCATTGGTATTATAGAAATTTTATTTTATTCGCTTTTTCTTAATAAATTATAGAACTATTTGATTTACATACAGTTTATCATAAAACAATTCAATATTTACATATTTATTCACTTTGTATAAACTGAGAACCGAATTCAGAACTCCAACCGCTCTTCAATGCTTAAGCTTACTTTCACCAAAAGTACTATCAGCAAAAAAAAAAACCATCGACAATGTTTTAAAACAATAAACAAACATAATTTCATTTGATTTTATAAAATCAGATATTAGCATAATTCAGGTCAATGCTGAAAATAATAAGTATTAATACAAAAATTCCTATGAAATTAAACAATAAACTAAGAATTACGTCGGTTCATCTTATCGACTTATCTTCACGCTCGTGTGAGCTCGCGGGTGAGCAGAGATCTAGATAATGTTTGATCTATCTATAGCGATAATTCAATTACGTTGAAATTGGTTGGATTATTTGTAATTGCTATTGCAAAATATTGAAAAAGGTAATTAAAATATTTTTTTGTTACGAGTGCATTTTTAAACTTCAGTCAAAGTCATTAAAAATATATTATAGGTACCTATACGAGTATATACGCGGTCGATCTGAGTATCTCTTCCTTTCTGGAAACTTGGTTAACAAGTACCTACACAATATTGCCATGCAAATTATAGGAATCGAATCGAAGACATAACGGCAGCAATCGAGGTAGCTGCCTCATGAACAATTAGCTCCAAGTAATATCTTATGTCATTGTTTAAATTTAAAGTAACTAATGTTTGTTGAATCTTAGCAGTTTAGCGAATGCTTCGCAGTTTGTTATTGATTTTGGCAAGTTTTTAATTGACCTCCATTGAAACACTCTTAAATACCAGCCTAATGATTTGTAAGTACCTTGTTCCTGTTTTATTATAGTGTAAAATAAAAGTTATGAGAAAATATCAACAATATCGCCTACTGTTAGAGTTGCCTCGTAAAATATCTTAGATATTTAATAAAATAACAGAACATCAATAAATACACATAAGTATAATTTTTTTATCTCACTGCATTACAAGGAAAATACTAAGACATCGTGGATAGTCGATAAAAACTGACATCTTACTATCGAGAGATTTGCGAACTCGAATCGATATCGACATTCAAGGACAATAAGAGCAACGACGTATTTCCTCATTGAGAGACTGAGATACACATGAATGAGATAATTAATTATCTAATCGTTGGATGTTGAATTGCTAATAGATAACAGTAATAGATTAATTAGGGACTTTATGGGCTATATATTATGACTTTATGATATTTTAATTTTGAGAGCAGGTACGCTCAACACTTTGCTAAAGATTTATGAAGTTTGACGCTTTTTAGTTTTTAGTTCTTAGTTTAAGTTTTTTTTTGTAATAGAATAAGTATGTTGTAAATATATGTAAATTATGAAAAGTTTTGTTTGTTAAAAAAAGTAAAATTTACGAAAATACTCAAACGATTTTAAAAATATTGTTAGGAAGCTTTTATCCGGGTACAGAAAATGTCTCTAAGACGCAGGTGAAACCACGATAAACAGTTAGTTTAATGTAAGAACAGCTTTATTTACTAGATTGGTATTTGTGCAATTGTTGCTGTGATTTAAAAAAATATAAATTAAAAACCCCTTTATGATACTTAAGTAATTTTAATTTATATTTCATACCATCCGTTTTCCCGCGGTTTAACTCGTATCCCGTGGGAATTACTGCCCGTACCCGGATAAAATATAGCCTATGTCACTCGTGGATAATGTAGCTATCGAATGGTGAAAGAATTTTTAAAATCGGTCCAGTAGTTTTTGAGCCTATTCATTACAACCAAACAAACAAACAAAGTTTTCTTCTTTATAATATTAGTAGATATAGATAGAATTTGTATGTATAATAACTGTAATAAATAATTATTCTACTAGTTTCAATTAAATGAACAACTGTATTAAGTACTTAGAATACTACTTAGAATTTATATAGATATTCTAATACCTTCTCAAAGTCTTAGCAGAAGATTTCGTGAAACGCAAATATTTTGAACAAATAAATACACATAGTTCAAATAGCTACAACTTCATAAAATGAAACAATGTTTGTAGTATTATTTTAAAATAAACTTTCAAAATAATCTTACCTTTGCTAAGTTTAGTCACTTGTTCTTCGTTCATTTTAATAATTAATAAACTAAACTATAACATAAATAAAATAATTTAATTTTCTTTAAGTAGTTTTTCAAATTATTTTTTGATTATAAACTCTTTTGTAACAGTTCGTTTCTTTTTAAAATTAATTTAAATTTGGAACGCGCGGCCTCCGTGCTCGTTATGCGCGCGCGCTACCAGCCGATAGACTCAATCGTTTTTTTTTTTCAATCAGAGGCAAAGGTATGTCAGTCAATGCCACGGACAAGTTATGCAACGGTGAAACTAATGCGTTCTGCATTGTCTATGGTAATAATGTTTGCATGGGTAGGTCAAGTTTTTGCAAAATATTTTCTTTGACTGAGATAATTCTTTTAATTACTATCCAACTTCTAAAAAAGGAGGAACGCAAATCGTTTGTTTTTTTCAATATTTATTTCCTGCCTGCAAATACCAATTAGAAGAAAGTAATAAAGTGGTTCAAAATCGCAATAGAAAGATTATGAATTAACTATGATGAATATTCTCTACTTCGAATAAAGTTTTCATGGCCCGTTTTTGCGACACGAAACTCCGGAATAACCAACACGGCTCAGATTAAAAATGTCCGTGTAAAAATAAATGAAAACTAACAAAGTTGCTCGCTAGTGGCCCATCGCTATACTAAAAATTGAACAATATTTTAGAAAATATCTTTATTTTACAAAATGTAACATCTCCCAAAGGTATTTTGGAGCTAAACTACTATATTTCTAGATAATGCTTAGACTTGCTATATCATCAAGCTTTTTATTGTCCCACTGCAAGGACGTGGCTTCTTCTCATAGAGAAAAGGAATGACTGGGGAGTTTGTTTCACCATTTCTTCTTCCCAGCAAAAACGCATAGGAAGTGGTGAATATCGGGCGTTTTAAGGGATGTCTTTTGTAAAAATTGACCTTCAAAATGTGCTGATTGTCAGCCTACTTTGAAAAAATGACTTTTTATTTTTTATCTACTGTCAATCACCACGCTCGCTCAAGGCGGATTGACGATGTTTCGTTAAGATGTTTTTTACAGACATTGGTATCCAAGATAAACTTAAAAGGTAATATAAATAAGAAACCCTAAAAAACCGAGTTACATAATAAAAACCTTTCAGGCGTCCATGGCCAGAATCACGTCCATTTGTATGTACTACTTTATGTACAATCATGGATTTTAGCTAACTGACTATCCTGGTGGGCAAAGACCGTACCTTTTTGCCCACCAGGATAATGATGGACACATTACGAGTACACTTGTGTAGGAAAGTTACGTAGGACGTTTGTATGTGACGTATGTACACGTATAGACGTCAGTACTTTTTCCACTTTGTTTCCTTGACTTGTCATCACACGTTGTAGGATAATTAACGGGATATTGAAAGTGAAACCATTTCTTAAATAAAACTAAAAGTTTGTGTGTTATAATTGTTATAATGCTTCTTTCATTACCGACAGTGCAGGTTTATATAGACATTATGAAAGTTACACAATTGTATGAATACAACTGTAAGTTTATGTGCTTGACTGCACTAATTTTTGAAACATAAAATTCGGACATTTGAAAAATAAACAGCTTCTAAGATTAAAAAAGTATTTTTTCCGCTCAGATGCTAATGAAAAATAAAAAATACTCTAGGATCTAGCGCAGATACTATGTAAACAGAGTGATAGTTGGGGTAACACCTAGTTTTAATTGTTATTATCTGCTCTAAGGTGAAAGAAATAAAATGCATATACAATTGAATTGTTATCTGTATTTGTACATGTATTACAAACACAACGAGTTTTCAAACTATTTTGTTGGCAGTCTTTTCAGACGTTTCATCTGAAAATAAGAGAAGACACGTTTTATTTGTTTGAACAAATGTTAGCATAATGGTGAAATTCCACAGGAATATGTCACTGTGGTACATAGCGTGCAACACAAATGTTCCTTCTTGTCGACTCAACTTTCAAGGAAACAGAAATAAATTGCAACACCCTTTTTATTCGCGAAATGTGAATCAAAAATGTGTGCTAAAGATTTTGGTGAAATCTTTTCATCTTCTTCTATACATATAAAACCCAAAGTCCTGACTCATTCACTGACTCATTAACCCGTGTATCTATAAAGCTGAAATTTTGCAAAGAGGTTCATCTTAAGACTCACGCGAGATAAGAAAGGATTTCCTGAAATTCCCACAGGAACGGGAAAAGCCGGATTAAGTATTACGCGGGCAGTGCCGCTTGTACTATAAAGCTACTTACCATCTTTGTCTTCAATAGGTTCGTTCCATTTCTGTCTCTCGCTTGTACCGAATATAAGGTAGAATGTGTTGCCAGCGATGTATACTGCGGACGCTATGTAGAATACTTTACGCCACTCATTTGGATCCGTCTGAAAAAAATAAGTTAATTTAATAAAAGCTCTTCTTTATTATGTATCCCAGATTTTACATTGAAAGCTTCTGAGTACTTCCAATAGCTTTTTTAAAAAAAATATCAGGATATTTTTTTTACAACAGTAACTGATGCTGAGAAGTCAAGAGTGATATACTCTTGACTTCTCAGCATCAGTTACTGTTGAGGTGGTCAGACGATGTGACAAATCACGTGTAAGCGCTATATACAGATCGATGACAACCAGTCTTAAGGTACGTTATAGAAGCGCCGATTAAAACTGCCAACCGCACGAGTAGCGGGCAGTGCGTTTGCAAGAAATCGGTCGTTGTGGATGGAACAACGATATCATGTTAATACATAGAAATCAGTAGTGCAGCTGCAGTGCAGTCGGCAAGCGGCAGCTCGCTTCCAAAACTTACCTCTATTACCACCATTAGACCTCATTGATATCCCAATGAGGTCTATCTTCATCAGTAAAAGTCCTATTGATGATGATAAGAAAAAGCCTTCAAGTAACCTCTAACTCGTCTATCATACTGACCTCATCTTGTAACACAGCCCCAGCAACTAGCGGAGCAATGATAGATATGATGTTGGCAGCCATGTTTGTGATGCCCAGCAGTGTGCCCGCATAGTTGGGAGACATATCCAGGTGTACTAGCTGTAGAATGTATTAGTAAAAGTTTTACTATATTGTTATGCGGGACAGTGAGAAGAATGATGTAATTGCAATGCAGCAGAAATCCATAGTTGAGAAGCATGTTTAGTTAGTTCAAGGACTATACGTAACAATATTTTTTAACAATTGGTCGTGTTACAAAAATGCAACAGCAGTTCTTGCACTCGACTAAGTATAGCTTATGATTATTATATGTATACGCTGTATAAAGTAAAGTTACATCAGTTCAGCGGTTTTTGTGTGAAAATGTATCAAACATTTAAACATCCATAATTACTTAAAAGTCTACGACACTAATGTGATCAACATTTCAAATAATAGTTGAGTTCTGAGTATACTATACCATGAGTCCAGTGAGATGTCCCACGTTGAGGCCCACTACGATGGTAAGAAGTACCACAGCCAGGGTCACGTTGCCAGCAGGCACGTAGGACAGGCCAACCAAAGCAATGGCTGGCCCGAAAAATCCTGATAAAGGCATTAGAACTAGTAACTATCGAGTTATAGTAGGTGACTATAATAAAAACATAGTCTGTATCGTATGATAAGGAAAACCATTGTTTGTAATTCAAGCAATTATTGTTATTATCAAATAAAAGCAGTTTGTAAAAAATCAACAAATGCTTATTTTATTATTTACGTTGACTGTTTTTAAGAACGATAATTAAGATCTGAATAAATTACAAAGGATAAATAATTAAAGAAGATATACAATTTTTCTGAGCGTTTTAAAAGGTATACACTTAGAACCTTTTCAAGAGTATTTTAAGAAGGACCAGTTTTACATTTATTTAATGTAAATATTAAAGTATCTGATGATTATCCTTCCTCAAAGATTTACCTTTTACCTGTTTCAAGGTAAATACCCGAGAATTTTCGAGCTGGTGGTTCCTACACTAGGAAATACCCTTTGAGTGGCTTCGTGATGTAAGTATAATTAATGGTAAGTACATCATTATACTTGCCTATAGAATTGGAAAGTTTCCTTGTGGCTGTAACGGTAAGGCACTTCTTGTTCGGAAGGTAGTCAGATAGGTAGCCGAATGGGAAACTGAGAATGTACACCGCTAAGTACGGAAGGGCTGACATCATGCCATTCTGTGGAGAGACAAAAGAATTTCGATTATATTTTTGTTTGAAATTAGGGAAAGTATTGAGCGATGTGCATTGTTTTCTGGAGGATAATGGAGGATAATTTTTGAAGTAATTCTACGGAGTAAGCGTTCAAAGGGCTGTTCCTAAAAATAAGAACTAAAGATCTCTGATAAATTCAAGTCTGCAAAAGCAAAGGCTGTATGATAAAACTTACCGCCTTAATATCAACGCCCAGAACTTGCTTCATGTAAGACGGCATCTCAGTCATCAGGGTCCAGTAACCCCAGTTCTGGCTGCAGTGGAGAACAATCAGAGATATGAACGGCACTGATGTCCAAATCGCCTTCCAAGGGGTCTTTAATTTCTGAAAACAAACAAAACACTGGAATTTGAACATTTTGAGGGAGTTGTTAAAATAGTTTCAGTACATTTCTCCAAAATTTAAATCTTCTATGATATGATTTGGTAAAGAAAGAAAGTTTGCCAGTAAATGACACCAACCTTCGGTTCTCCAAGCTGTCCTAAAGAAGTCTGTATATACAAACGTTCCTTTGCACTGATTAACTTCGATTTTTGAGGAGAATCAGCTCCTAGAATGATGTACAGCACCACCCATACTGCGCCTATTGCTCCATTCACGTAGAAGATGGCTGGCCAGCCCCATGCGTCTGCTATGAATCCTGATATTACCAGCTGTATAGCGTTACCCAGTTGCGAGCCTAGAAAAGGTAAGTAGAAATAATTTGTTAAAGAGACGAAGCATAAAACTAGCTCGAACTAGGTCGATTGCGGTGAATTCACTAAGCACGTTGATCGGCAAGTGTCCGACAAACAATAGATTTTCTATTGTGTCTGGGACCGATGGCGTTCAACGCCTGAAATCTAAAATCTTCAAGCTCTATTTTTACCCGAATTTATAACGGCACCAGTCCGGCTCTTCTCGTTGCTAGGAGTCCACTTTCCAATAAGGTTGTAAATGGAAGGCATTACAAAGCCTTGCGAGAGGCCTTGAAGCACACGACAAGCACAAACTAGCTGCCAGCCACCCTGAAAATTATAGACGTGGTTGATGTTACGGTTCCTTGCTCAGGAGTGCCTGCATTTACACGTATGGCTCACATGCTTTCGGCAGATGAAAGTTCTTAGGCTACAACTGATGACTCACATAATAAGCAGCCATTGGTATAGTCAGTGATACCAAAGCATTGATAGCAATAGCCATAGTGACTAGTACCATGCCGCCATACTTGGCTGCCATCTCGCCAGCTGGGATCTGTAGCACGATGTACCCCCAGAAGAATGAAGACAGGATCACACTTTGTGTTTGAATGCTCCAGTCAAAGGACTGAAAATGGAAAGTTTACTCTAGGATTCTGGATAAAAAGATTCAGAAAGATGTGATTTGGTCAGAATTGCAATGTTAGATTTCCCAGTGTGAAAACTTCATGAACATCAGCACGTTGAATGAATTATATATCATATTTTATTTTTACTCTCATGCTATTCTGTTCTACTTTGATTAATTATGTTGCTAGCTCTATATTTTTTGGATGCAGGTGTTCAGACTTAGTGGGTTTTAATCATTTCGTGCATGACATCCAGGCAGATAGAGTTACTTTTGCATTTATAATATTAAGTTTGAATTATTTGAATAAAGAAAAGATTCCACTTACATTACCCAGCGTCTTATCAGTCATGACGACGATCGCCATGCTCATGTTGACCCTCATGCCGTACGCGAGCACCAGCGCGAAGAACATCATCATCGTCTGGACATGGCGGAAGGCGAATATCGCCTCTACAAACATACATATTTGTTGCAATGCTTTAAACTTGTTTATTTATATTAATTACTCAATTTAGTAAACAGTCGTTAAGTACCTACCTATTTGACGAGACCTGTACACAATGCCCATTTCCTGTAGATTTTTTTGGAAAACTCGACAATCGGTATTTTGCTATTGGAAGATCATTCATTCAGGCTGTTTATACTAATATTATAGAACTGAAGAGTTTGTTTATTTGAAAGTTTAAGTCTTAGGAGTTCCTAATATTTATTTCTGTATTAGATATCTAGCCCTAGATAGACTAATAGAAGAAGGCTGTAAGTTAGTTTTTATCTGGAGGACGAAATAGTTCCAGCGCAATGCGGGTGAAATCGCTGGCATTTAGTATGTTTATCTGAAGTCACACCATTGAAATGTTCATTAATAATACTACAAGCGTTTATTCTAAAACAATGCAATTTTTATAAATAAAACTTGTGTACGTTCCCCTCTTTGTTTGACTTAAATGAACGTTAAAAGAGATGTTTCATACAAAAACACTTTTTGAAACAACATGTAATTAAGTTGACGAGCCATGAAAATTAATTGTCTACAGTAATTTTGCTCTCACCATTCAGAATATATGAATAAAGTTTTAAAATACGTAAATGTTTCCAAAAGACATTTAATTCATAAGTATTTTGTAAACGAGAGACTACACAAAAGGTAAAGATTTTAACTCTTTTAGAGGTTTCATTAATCATAGAGTAAGTGAATTAATCAATGGAAAATTCTAAGCTATCAACTTCTCAGTACCAGAGTCAACAAACCCAGCGGGACCCCTTAGGGCCAAAGCCTGCTATGGCTGCGGGATTGTTCCAAAGAGTTACCGCGGCCCAGGTACACAAAGGGCTCCAGAAAGAACACGGTGGCGTTTAGTCAGTATGAGTCTGCCATTCCCGCACGCTGCACTCACAGCGAGAGGGATCATTTGATGAATACCCAAAAAATCAAAATGTTTCAATTTCAATATGTAAACAAAAAATACTAACTTGGCTTTTTATTCTCCACATCCGCACTCATTTTGCACGTACCCACTAAATACTCATACTATTAATACATAAGTTAAATAATAGTGTTGTCAAACGTTCGCTGGGTTTTTTATCGATAACGCCTTGACATAATCGTAATCGGTTTGCGTGTCGATAGTGTCAGAAGCATCACCCAGGGAGCTCGGATGTGATAACGCGTCTTACAAGTGGCCGTGAAGTGATTGTGATGCTGGGAGTTTCTACTGATAGGTACGTTTATGTACAGAGTAGTATACATAGATAGTAACAGACGAAATAACTATGGATATAGATAAGGACTCTGGGATGCAAAATAAATATGCTGGATAAAAAATATGGTAGACACAGCCTAAACTCGTCACCACTGCTGGACAAAGGTAACCCCCGAGGGACATTTTCCCATACTCATCGCTCTGGGAATGCCTGTTGTTGAGTGTTGAAAAAAATATTTTTCTCTTAATAGTATGCAAATATAATTTGAAAATACAGATTTAATATAAAGAAATATTAATTTGGCATTTCAATTATTGAATTTACATTTATTTTTCTAGATCTAAAATCACGAGAAATAGAGGGTAAATAAATATATATCTTTTTTTTTTTTTTTTTTTTTT
>NWSH02000525.1:10221493-10232378 GCA_002382865.2 Heliothis virescens | reverse complement strand
ATTGCATAGATGAACCAAAGTCGGAGGAGGAAAATGATAAGGAGGACCAGGTACCAGAGACCAGACCAGATGCCATGACTGTGGAAGGGTCAAAGATCGATCGATCAGATCAGCATGTTATAGATGTTTGCAATGACCAGAAATATAGTGTATCTATCCAGTGTTATAACCAAAGTATAAAAGATCTCGAAAGGTCACGTATTGATGACAAAGATCTCGAATTTAAGATCCTATGTTGATTTTATTAAGTTTTTTAGGATGCAGAAAAAAAGGTTTTTATTTTATTTATTTTTATTAAGAAGGCCTTATTTTTTATTTTTATCTTAGACATGAATAAATACTGATTATGTATACAAAATATATATTTGTATTTCTTACCCTAATAATTAAAAATCTATCAATTACTTTGGGGCACAGGGGTGCCCCGCGCGTGAAATCGTGTAATTATTAGAGGCGCGTGTAACGGAGTGTTAAGAACAATAAAGTTTTGTGACTCCCTCCAATTAAAAGCCGTGAGTTATGACTGAGTCGAATTCACTTCCAGTTGCCAAAATCATGGCTCGGACCTTTAGGGGGGGACTATAAATCACTAAGGTTCATGCAAATTGATACGGAAGTAAAAGTGTACAACAATGTACAAGAAAAAAAACGCTGTAGAAAGGAACTTTTTGGCAAAAAACCTTCGGAAATTTCACTTGCCCTTTGAAACATAGATCCTTTGGATATAATGAAATTCTTCTGCCGAAGGAAATTAATCGCACTTTTCGGACTTTTCACTGACCTCTCCTATTCTGAGTCCGAACATTTGTGCAGGCTATTAAAAATTCTCCAAAATTAAATGTTTGTGATACACAAAAGTTTTCTTGTTAACATTTTGTGATTGTCTCCGTTTTAAAGTCTTTGTCAATTGCGATGAATTAGATGAAAAAGTTCTTAAAACTTTTTTGATTTTCTGAATTGAAATTAAAGATGTGTTTGATAACTCTAGATAATATCGAAAAAGCTCATTAAAATACTTGAAAAATACTTCAGTTTAACTCGATTAAGACTGAGTTTTAAATTGAACAGAAATGAGTTTTGTATTATTTGTTGTTTTTTTCAATAAAAGAAAAAATATTAACTTATTTTACACCAGAACACCTTCGTATAAATAGCATTCTATTCCACTCCTAAGTACTATCTAACGTAACTACTACAATCAAACTTTAGCTCTGAAACCCACATTAAACCATTAGTCATTCTAGAACATCTCATAATAAAAATCGTACATCACGGAACATTAATCCTGGAAGTGAAACGCGGATGGTAGCACAGTCAGATGCAAGTGGGGAGATTTGTTAATCATGTCTCGCAAATGCTGTGACATTTCCATTTAAGTTGAACATCTCTGACGCTTTTCTTTCTGATGCTTGGAGCGGGAATTTCGTTTATTTTCATTCGCGTTTCGAAAGCATATACGTGAAGAGCTTGTTAAATGTTGTTGTTGTTTTCAATTAATTTTATGAAAATCTCAAACATGTTGTTTTAAATATAGATTCTATTATTTGCTTTTCATTGAGGATCATGATCAGCACCTATTAAAAATCGGTATATTTTAAAGGTTTCAAATTGTATCTAAAAGTCTGTCATCATTCAAACATATTTTTATTCCTCCTTTTAATATATACTAAAACACAATAATTCCTCACTATTTCCTAAAATAATATAAATGCTTATAATTTAGGTTTCTCCATCATCGGTTGACCCTCTTCATCCACATTATCCTCAGGAGGTGGATCGTTCCAGTTTGCTTTCTCAGCGGTTCCGAAGATCACGTAGATCAGATTAGTCACGAAGTACAGACCAGCTGCCATGAAGAACACCTGCCTCCATAGGTATACGTCATTCTGTAAAACAAAATAGGACATTATAAATCATGAAAGTGTTGAAATTGTAGTAAAATCATTACAGTTAGTTATAATAGTTCAATTATGGTCATTTCGACAAAAAAAAAATTGAATGTAGTATTTTTCTAATAAATAATATCAAAAGTATCTCAGTAACACAAGAGGAAAAAGGGTACAGACGCCTGCAGGTCAATCTACGCGAATCTGTCAAATTTAACCAATTGAAAATTAACCTTCCACTATAGTGATAAGGTTGAAAATCGATTGAAAAAAAATGACAGATTGAGGTAGGTTTATGTGCTGGCATCTGTACATAATAGAGATCTGATAAGAGTACTGATCTACTTACAACATCAGTAAGTATACAGCCAATAATTAGAGGGGCAATCGATGATCCGATGTTTGACATAAAGTTGCTGATGCTGATCATTGTACCCGCGAAGTTCGGTGAAATATCAATATGGTTGATCTGAAAAAGGACATATTTATCAGCCTTAAGCTATCTTAATGTTAAATGGCTATAAAGCAGGGGGTGAGAAAGAACTTTAATGTCGTCTAACTGTCGGCCGAATATGTTTTGACATTTGGTAAAAAGTAACCTTGTACGGTCTGACCGTTTTTTGGTGCAGTGGACAGATGCTGTCAGTCAGTACAAATAAGTCAGTCGTCGCTTGAAAATTAACAGCTGTCAACTGCACAAAAGATCGATGGCTATAACATGTTTTCTATTGATTCTATAATTTAAGGTGAATAACATTTATTCAGTGATTTTACCTGAAATCCAAGGTGAGCTGATATTTTGAAAGCGCACGTAAATACCAGTATGGATTCCACTACATAAATGTTTTTAGGTGCAAAAGCTAAAGCTATTAGGCCAATAGCTGCTGGTATATTTCCTGCAATCATATTAGAAGAAACATTTTTTTTTTGACAAAAAATTAAGCCCTAACTACACTTTCCAATATTAATAACTTACCTAAAGAATTTGCAAATTTCCTAGTGTTTGTAGGACTGAGAATATTTTTCACAATCAGCATGTCTGTCATCCAGCTGAAGAAGAAGTTTGTGAACCACATCACCAGGAACGGCAGCGCAGTCAGGAGACCGTTCTGCAAGGTATATAATTCTAACGAACAAGTTCCTCCTAAAATTAAGTATTATATAAAAAATATTTCATTTACCGCCTTGATATTAACTCCCATAATTTTATCAAGATAAGCTGGGACTTCAGAGTATAAAGTGAGCTGCCCCCAGGTCTGTCCAAAATGAGCTATTATGATAGCGTAAACTCCTTTGTGACGGAAAATCTTTGACCAAGGTACTGGCATTTTCTGAAAAAGTAAAGAAGAAAATCATGTTTTTGAAAGGAGCTGGATAAATTATCAAACAAAATGATGAGATCAAAAATAATTGATCACCAGTCAAGTTTAATTATACCTTTGCCTCGTCGCCAGTCCCAAGTTCATCTTCCACATATTTCCTTTCACCTTCAGATATTTTTGGGTGCTTAGCTGGGGTATCAGCCGCTAGCCAGAATAGAAGGATCGCTATAATCCCTGATAGTATACCGTAGAACCTGAATATACCAGGCCAGCCTAGTGATGATGAAGATATGAAGCCTGTCATTGGTAGACCGAAAACTGTTCCTAGAGCTTGGCCTGAAAGAGATGATATAATAGTAGAATGGCCTGTCTTACCTGTATGCAAGTCATGCATAAGAATTTTCTTCGAAATAGATATACTAGTTAACTTCCTGAATTTACAAAGAATTATCTTCATATTACTCTAATTTACCTCCATAAACAAAAGCAGCCATTCGTCCTCTCTCCTGTAGAGGTGCCCACTTTCCAAGAGAAGTGTGCAGTCCAGGAACAATGCAAGCCTGACTTAGTCCTTGCAGTACTCGGCACATTGCTGTGCATATCCATCCACCCTAGAAATATAATGATATTCATGGAAAACCACTCAAATTTAAGAACGAAATTTTGGATTTTAATACCAAAAATTTTGTAATTTTGTAGAAATTACAAATTCTATCAAATGAAATATGAAAGGAGAATATATGTTACGACGACCCCAAATAAAACTGTGATAAGGGATGGAAGGTGGTCATAATGAGATGTATTTTAAATCAAAGGAAAGACTGACACGCAGTGGAGATTCTATCAACCTATGGAATCGACTCTAATCAAAATAATCTTACATCATTGCTTGTAAAAAAAAACATCTAACTTACATAATAAGCAGCCAACGGCAGTAGTATGGAGACCACGCAGTTGATCGTCATGGCACCAGTCAAGAGGTACCTGGCTCCAAACCTATGAGCCAGTTGACCTCCAGGGATTTGCAGCAGCATGTACCCCCAGAAGAACGATGCTATCACCGCATCTTGTGTCTTTTTATTCCAATTGAAGGTTGGGTACTAGAAAATCAAAAGTGGTTTTGGTAGACTTGCATGGATTTTGGACTTACGATTGAACTTACAACGCCTAGTCAGCTAATTAACATTTTAATGTTTTTTTTTGTTACGAATTTTAAGAAAATATGGCATGGATATGATAATGTTAAGCAAATCCTTTTCTAATTGTTTCTGTTCTCAAATAACCACTAATATCCGTATCATTGATTGATTAGAACACTATTTTCAAAGCAATTATACGAAAAATAGCAGGCAGATGAGTAAAGAGTAGAACTGTCGAAAACAATCATGTTTGCCTTTGCTGGAAGGAAATTGTGTATTCAGTTTTGCACAAACGATTTCCTTTAAACGAAACAGTTGCGTGTCTTTTTGATACAGAAATAATAAAGTTCTGTTTCGTTTGCTTGCATGTTAAAATGCAGTATTAAATAATAACAAGAAATAATCACTGTCTACAATTCGATGAAAAACTGGATGCAATATCCTCTCTATGCTATACAATAGATTCCTCTGGAATAATTTCAATTTATAAATCAGGTGTTTTTTTTATTAGCTACTTGATATTTTTGCCTTTCTCCCCAGAAAATATAATATAAACTTACTGGTGGTATTAGCATTAACGCATTCAGTATTCCTTCAGGTTTGAACTGATCATCTGGCTCTGTACTATTGAAGGCTGTTACATTTGTCTCAGGGTCACCGTACTTCGTCATGGCTACCAGAGACACCCCCATACAGGACCTCATGCTGTAAGCTATAGTTAGCGTGCAGAATAGTATGAAACACTGCTGGTGACGGTAGCCCCATGATGATACTGAAAATTGGGATAATAATAATGGAAAAATTGAAAATTAAGTTGCACTTGATATTTTTTTTATCTTAATTAAACTTAATAAAAATAATGAAATTTCAAACTATAAAACTTATTACACGACTGTATCTATAAAATAAGTATTTATTCGAATATGGAAGGAATAGATAAAGTAACTAAAGTTGAATGTAGGAACTTATTCGTTATAGAAAATAAGTGAAACGAAGGCTACCTCGATGAATAATATTAATGCAAACGTTAAAGTAAAAATAACTGACCTTAAAAAAAATATGCAAGAATATGACAAAAAGATAAAAATCATTATGTAAATGTGGATGCAGTAGCTGGCGTACTTTTATATGAATTTTCAACTAAGATTTTATATCTCATTAGAAAAAGATTATGCTATCAGAAAATTCTAGTGCAGCAAATTCAAATTCCAAACAAGAATTCGTGTTTAATCTCAGTATTATTTCAAACTATCAAAAAACTAATTTATTACACACATAAATTCCAATTGAAATGAAATTCAACACAAATATGAAACTTTGCAAACGTAAATAAACTTTAAGTCCACAAATGTAATTAATCTATCGAATGATAGCCACATAGTGCAAACTAAATTGCTCTCAGCCTGGGATTCGAAACTTCACAGACACATAGTACTCTCAATTTATCAAAAGCTTTGTACTCACCTTTGAAATTATTCTCTGCAACTTTCTCCATAGCATTCAGTTTTTCCACCGTAGGTATTATTAATTCATGGATGGTCAAAATTGCGTCATCAACTTTAGCTCGTTTAATACATCAAACTACTTGCATATGTACATTCACCTCTACGCTATTGTCATCCTCCAAAATGTCAACTATTTTCTAAATTAGTTCAATTTATCTCTCATTAATTTCTAGGCAATAACTTGTTTTAAATTATTCACTTTTTGACGATGTAACTACTAAATTAGTAAAACTGACGTACATTTGAATGCGTCTTTCATGCAAGTACCGAACAATTATCTAATTGTCAGGAATTATTCTTGTGTGTATTAGTGTCAGTGTTATCTTATGCAAATAATGTACCAAGTTCATTGCTACTGTTTGTAGGACTGGAAGGATATAAGTCATTATATTTATCATATCTTAATTTATTTAGCACATACCCGTCACCATAGTTCCTTTATCAAAACTAATAAAACACGAAGACTAAACGTTTAATTATTTTATATATTTTTGAGAACACGATTGTTAATTAAATAATAAGACAACATAATATTCAAGAAATCACTATACTATATCTAAGAAAACGTTTCTAAACTTAGCTATTTAGTTTCACTCACGATCGAATAATTTTGTAGCCACCAAATAATGAAACCATATAAGGCGACCATATTTAGGATCGGTCATATAAAATGATCATCCATTGAATTATAAGCTTATAATAAAACTACGACACTACGGTCGCTACATCTAAATCTATCAGTCATTAACAATTTTACTAATCTCATTCTTTTATTTCCTCAACATTGGGACTCATCTTTCTTCTTCGTTCCGTTTTCGTTATGTTTCTCTACCATAGGTTGACTTTCTTCATCAGTGTGTTCTTCTTGTGGTGGGTCATTCCAATCAGCTTTCTCGGCAGTACCAATTGCAACGTATACTACATTTGTAACTAAGTACATCCCAGCTGATACGAAGAATACCTGCCTCCAAAGATGTTTATCTTTCTGTGAAAATGAAAATCAGAAATTATTAGAATAATAATTATGCAATTCACCCAATGTTGTTGACACAAAAGCTAATCTTGGTACTAATGTCATAACAATTCAAGCCAAATGAGATGAAATTAGTATATGAAGATTAGAAATGATACTCACAACGTCAGTTAGTATATAGCCTGTCACAATAGGACAGAAAGATGCACAAAGGTTTGATATGAAGTTGCTCAAACTCATCATTGTGCCTGCGTAGTTAGGCGCTATATCGATGTGGTTTACCTGTAAAATCATAAGTATTTTTAGTGCGTTCATAGGAATAAGGAATCTTCTACAAAATTGACAGTAATCGATATATTATGCCTTACCTGGAAACCCAAATGAGCTGATATTTTGAAAGCGCAAGTGAGAATTAAAATTGTTTCAACGATGTATATGTTATTGGGAGCGTAAGCTAAGGAGATAAGTCCAATAGCTGCTGGGACGTTACCTGAAATCATAACAGTTACTATAAATTCCGTACATCGTATATTATAAGAAGTTAAATAATCAATTATAGGTACTTACCCAATGAATTGGCGAACTTTCTTGTGTTTGTGACGCTCATTATTTTTTTCACAATCAGCATGTCTGTCATCCAGCTGAAGAAGAAGTTTGTGAACCACATCACCAGGAACGGCAGCGCAGTCAGGAGACCATTCTAAATAATAGCAAAATGTTTAGTGCCAAGCTTCAAGCAATAAGTGTAAGAACTGATGTTGATATAAATACCCCATGTTATCCTGGATCACGAACATAAACTCATGCCGCAATATCTTTTATTCTGTAAATCACACAAATATTTATTTCATTAAAACTGAGCGAGACAGCTCAGCCACTACACTTACTGTACAGAACTGCTTCTGAACAGCTGAAAATCATAAAAGAATCTTGACCTTCTTTATTATACTTTGATGTAAATTCTTTTAAAAACTTTGTAAAAACTTCAATTACCGCTTTAATATTAACTCCCATGACTTTGTCCATAAACGCAGGAACTTCTGAGTACAAAGTTATTTGTGCCCAAGTATGTCCTACGTGTGAAATTATAATGGCGTACAGTCCTTTGTGACGTAAAATTTTCCCCCACGGAACTGCCATGCGCTGCAAAAACAATACAAAAGCAAGGTTAGGTATGTGAAATGCTAGATATAGCTCTCTATAAAACTATGTTCCATCAGTTGCGTTTCGGCTTTTGGGTCGAGCTAACTTTAATGATGATAAATACTAAAAAAACTATATGATGGTCTGTGTCAGAACTAGTTTAATTCATACCCGCCTGCGGGTGGCGGCTTTTAGTGAACGAAAAGTTTTTAAAATACGCGTAACTATTTTCACAGTTTTATAGTCACATAATAAAGTGCTTTGTTTTGTTTGCTGGGATTATGCCATAGCCAGCCACCGTTTCTCGATACATTTTAGCAAATAAATAATACTATAATACAAAAACATTGATTTCTAGAGAAAGATAATACTATAATTATCTTTGCTCCAATTAATTGTCTAGTAAAATACCTTGTTCTTGTCACTAGATCCCAACTCATCCTCAATATACTTCTTCTCCGCAGCTGATATCTTGGGATGCTGTGCCGGTGCATCAGCAGCCATGAACCATAGA
Source organism: Heliothis virescens (assembly GCA_002382865.2). NCBI lineage: Eukaryota > Metazoa > Arthropoda > Insecta > Lepidoptera > Noctuidae > Heliothis > Heliothis virescens. The sequence continues at coordinate 10,223,896 of NWSH02000525.1, read as the reverse complement.
AAAATTCCTATCGCGCCTGACATGACACCGTAGAACCTGAATATTCCAGGCCAACCCATTGAAGAGGAGGCTATGAAGCCTGTCATTGGAAGTCCAAACACTGTACCTAAAGCTTGACCTGAAACCAGTGTTTATTGTCAGGAAACATTATTGGAGAAATATGTGGAACATTTCCAAAAAAAATAAAAGCTGGGCTAGAGACGATGAACGAAAATTATCTTGGAAAGACTTAATTTAATATTAAGATACACATATACATACGGTACAGAACATACGAAGATGGATTATTCTTGAAAAAGATAATTTGATGTGAAATTATTCCGAAATGCGAAGTTTAGTAACATTAATTTAAATTGACTTACCTCCGTAAACAAAAGCAGACATTCTGCCCCTCTCATTCAAAGGTGCCCACTTCCCTAAGGCTGTGTGCAAGCCGGGCATGATACACGCTTGACTCAAACCTTGCAAAACTCTGCATATTGCTGAGAGTACCCAGCCACCCTGGTATGGTAATCAAAACATTATAAGTAAATTAAAAACAATGTTTGTTTCAAAATTATAGTAAAAAATAAAAACTTACCGGAAAACGCTATTTAGTTCAACTGTTGAAAGTAAACATGTAGATAAGTGCACAGAACTAATGCATAATAATTTTGATACCTCATAGCCACAAAACTACACAAAGCAGAAATCATTTGTGAAAGTTATTGAGGAGTCAAAAATGAGCATGACAAATGATTGCAATAATTCCCAAACTTGAAATGATGATAAAAAATTTTATGATAAAATAAAATCTACTCACATAATAAGTAGCTATGGGGAAGAGGATGGAAACCACACAATTGATCATCATAGCGCCTGTGAGCAGGTACCTGGTGCCAAACCTGTGAGCGAGGTGACCTGCCGGGATCTGCAGCAGCATGTAGCCCCAGAAGAATGACGCTAACACCGTGTCCTGGATTTTCTTCTCCCAATTTAAGACTGGGTACTGAAATTGAAAATCTCCATTGTAAAGACTGCTAAATTTTGAAGTCTGTATTCTTTCGAAAGCATGAATATTTTAGAAATGGGGAGTTTAATAAAGATGCATAACATAAGGTCGTTATTACACACAACAATTTTGAAACAACTTTCCAAATCAACACTTTTTTTCAAGAACAACTGCTATTTCAATTATTACAACTTCAATTTAAGTATCGTAAACTTTATCTATTATTGCACTTACAGGTGGTACCACCATTAAGGAATTCGAAAATCCTTCAGTTTTGAAGTCTAGAGTTTTGCTGTCGTTTCCTTTATCTCCGAAGTCCGTCATGGCCACCAAAGCTACCCCCATACAGGACCTCATGCTGTAAGCTATAGTTAGCGTGCAGAATAGTATGAAACACTGCTGGTGGCGGTAACCCCATCCTGCAACTAGAATATGAAGCGAATTAACCTATTATTACTATGACAGGTTGATGTATGTCCCAGCGGGGCCCACTAGGTTTAAAGCCTGCTGGGACTGCTGAACTGTTCGTAAGAGTTACCGCGGTCCAGGTACACAAATACAAAAGGAATATGGTGGGTAGAAATAGAGAGGAATTTGACGACGTGAATAGTGCACTTTCTCTAGTTACGCATTGGTTTACGGCAAACAATTTAGTTCTTAATGCCAATAAAACAAAATGCATAAAGTTCACGCTGCCTAACGTAAAGAACTTAGGACCTGATATTATCCTAAATAACGAGACTCTTAAAACTGTCAATTCCACAGTGTTTCTCGGCATAACAGTAGACACTAAATTACAATGGGGTTCACACATAACTAGCCTTGCGGGAAGGTTAAGTTCTGCTGCCTACGCCGTCAGAAAAGTTAGACAATTCACTGACGTGGACACAGCTCGATTAGTCTATTTCAGTTATTTTCACAGCGTTATGTCCTATGGTATTCTATTGTGGGGCAAAGCTGCTGATATAGAAAATATATTCATTTTACAAAAGCGTGCTATTCGAGCAATATACCAGCTAGGTTCCAAAACTTCCCTAAAAGAGCTGTTTAAAGAAATCGGTATTCTTACAGTGGCATCACAATACATCCTTGCCAATATACTTTTTATCAGACAAAACATTCACTTATATACAAAAAGAAGTGACGTTCATAACATGAATACCAGAAACAAACATAAACTGTGTGTACCCACTCATAGGCTTCATAAAGTGCATGGTTCATTTATGGGGCTAGGTTTCCGATTTTATAATAAAATTCCTTTACCATTGCTAGAATTACCCTTTGAAAAATTTAAAGTACAAGTTAAAACTATCCTTGCACAGAAAGCATATTACACAATTAATGATTATTTGAATGATAAGAATAGTTGGTCGCCATGTTGAACACAGGACAACCTCATGTGGTTATCATTG
>NWSH02000525.1:10201959-10219420 GCA_002382865.2 Heliothis virescens | reverse complement strand
CTACTCCCCATACCAGGACCTCATGCTGTAAGCTTAGTTAGCGTGCAGAATAGTATTGAACACTGCTGGTGGCGTTAACCCCATCCTGCAACTTAGAATATGAAGCGAATTAACCTCATTAATTACTATGACAGGTTGATGTATGTCCCAGCGCCGGCCCACTAGGTTTAAAGCCTGCTGGGACTGCGTCGAACTGTTCGCTACAGGTCTACGCAGGCTCCAGGTCACAAATCAAAGGTTCATGGTGGAGCTAGAAATGAGCACGCATTTGGCCACCGTGAATAGGACTTTCTCTAGTTACGCCATCTGCGTTACGGCAAAAAATTTAGTTCTTAATCCAAAAAAACAAATGGCATAAAGTTGTTCACGCCTGACCCCTACGAAAAACTTAGGACCTCGATATTATCTAATAACGAGGACTCTTAAAACTTCAATTCCACAGTTTTCTCGCATAACAGTAGACACTAATTTACAATGGGGTTCACACATAACTAGCCTTGCGGAAGGTTAAGTTGCTGCTGCCTACGCGTCAGAAAAGTTAGGACATTCACTGACGTCGGACACAGCTCGATTCAGTCTATTCAGTTATTTCACAGCGTTATGTCCTATGGTATTTCTATTGGTGGGCACAAGCTGCTGATATAGAACCAATATATTCCCATTTATCCACGCAAACAGCGTGCCTATTCCGAGCAACATATACAAGCTAGTTCCAAAACTCTCCCTAGAAGAGATGAGCTGTTTTAAAGAAATCGGTACTTCTTACAAGTGGCATCACAATACATCCTTGCCAATATAACTTTTATCAGACAAAACACTTCACTTATATACAAAAAGAATGACGTTCATAACATGAATTACCAGAAACAAACATGAAACGTGTGGTACCGCACTCATTAGGCTTTCATTAAAGTGCATGGTTCATTTTATGGGGCTAGGTTTATCCGATTTTCATAATAAATTCCTTTACCATTGGCTAGAATTACTCTTTGAAAAAATTTAAAGTACAAGTTAAAACTTTATCCTGCACAGGAAAGCATATTACACAATAATATTATTTGAATGTAAGGAATAGTTTGGTCTGCCATGGTTGGAACACAGGCGCCCGCCACACTACTTTAACAAAAACGTGGCTCCCACCCACTCCATGATCTCGTCTCTCCACTGAGTGTTCATTCTTTTATGAATAAATTCTTTCTTTTTTTATTATGTTACAATGAGCAGGTCCATTTGGTCTACTAGAGATAGTGGCACTAATCAATTGTTTTTGTAGCTATTATGTAGCAGTGAGTACGTCATGCTCCCTTAGACGGTATTGCTTGCGGTAGCGTCGGCGGTCGGGTTGCCTCCCTCCCTCAAAAATGTGCGAGGGGGGCGATGGCTGATCCTCGCGTTATGCTCGTGAACGGGTGCTGCTTGTGGTACCAGGTCGTCTTGCTGACTATATACTTTGGTTATTCTTTTAACATTCTTAGATTTAATATTTAATTGCTTTTTTTGTTATGATAATGTGCCGCAGTCTTAATACGCTAATATGTGAAATGCTCATATTGTAATCACGCCTGGTACATATAGGTGGGCACGCCCTTTAATACCTTAAAAATGGAGGCTTTATTAATTGATTGTAGATTTGAAGAAGGTAGTACACTGCTTGAGTTCATTGCTATAGGTATATAGTGGTGTGTGCTAGCCAATATGTCATTAAAGGCAATTTACTTTGTATAATATCATAATTGACATTGTTTAATAACATGTTTGTTATTTACATATTATAATAACTATTCAGTGTTGTATAAAGATTCTTAAAATCTAAAAGACAGACATGTGTTGCTGGGGAGTTTGTTGCGCCACTTCTTCTTCCCAGCAAAAACACATAGGAAGTGGTGAAGGGCGGGCGTTTTTGGGGCTGTCTGATGTAATTTTGACGTTCGAAAAGTGCTGTTTTCAGCCTACTTTGAATAAATGCCTTTTGTTTGTTTGTTTGTTTGTTTGGTATAATCAGTAAAAGTCTAAGTCATCAGATGATTTCCCACCGAGAAAGGTCAGGTCAGGTCAATGTATGTACTTGAAGACAGTTATTGAAATAAACTCATCTTTCTACAATAACATACTACAAATACTACTACAACTGTTCAATTTTGCAGGAAAATCTTAAAGATGGTTTATTTAATTAGGATGCAGTTATTTTACATTATTCATGACTAACCAAACGTATCAAATGCTAAAACAAATGCTACCAAAATAAATATGATGGCGTGAGTTTCGCCATACCAGCGACCCACTGGGAGCATTTATTTGCGTTCCTATTCCAAGGCTGTGCATACTCTCACACACACATTTCCTTGTTTGTATGAAGTAGTATGATATGCAAATAACTCGGTTTGGTCGCTGTTGACACTGCTTGCTTAGATTAGGGAGAAAATGTGACGATTCATAACTACCGTACCTAATTATGGTATGTTTGTTTAAATAATATCATAGCATTTGTAGCTTGCTTTGTAGTACCGTTATTATTGCTACGTCATCAAAATAAAAATATCGTTATATTGCATAAAAGGATACAGCAAACAAAATTTCTTTAAAAAATACTAGGTATCTCTGCTATTTACATTTTAGGTGATAAGGAAAGATTCCTTGATTATTATGAATATAAATTAATGTAAAATTCACAAAAAGAAACTTGATTTGTAACTTACCCTTGAATTTGGATTCCGCGGATTTCAGGTCTTGATTTGGAGTTTCTACTCTGTCTTCCATATTTAATTTTTAGGTGTAAAACGTTCAAACGAATTCAGTTGAATTACCGCGTCTTTTATGACGTTACGTAATTTAAAGTTATTATTAATATTTAAACTCGTTATTAAATAGTCGAGTATTAATGATGATAAAGGTTTTATTGAATCTAACTGGCCAGTTTCGATTTACAAGTTTAGAATAAGTAAGAATTAAAAAGATACAATTAAAGAATTACAAAAGAGCGGTAACTGGAACCGTTCTGTTATCAATTGGATATTTGGAGCTCGTCTTTTAAACTAAAATTCTTAGATATCAGTGGAAAAATTATGTACTTTTAGTTACGTATATCATGGTTATCATAAAGCAAATACTATAATTAAGACAATGCTACTGTGTGACTACTATGTCATATTATTGTCTCTTGACGTAAATAGCAAATATCCGCTTTTATTCCGGTTTGTGCCAGAATTAATCAGTTATTTTTTATACTAGTAGTGTGATAGGGCTCACCTCAAGGCTAGTGGTCATCATTTATAATTACCTGATTCAATTATTTGATTTATTTAGCCCCAACAACCTTTGCTTTTTTGCCGAATCAGGTACCGTAGTGGATGAACCACAGTTGGAAATAACTCATTTTTTTTGCTTTCTTCAGCTAGGATGTCTTATGATAACACACCCCAAAACAACGTTGCTATTGGTCAGTTGCAAAATATTATGAAATCATTCAATAATAAAACATGTCGTCACACAACCAGTAGGTAGTCAAAATAATAATTATCTCGCATTCTTCCTTGCAGTGTAAATAAGAGGAATTAAATGTCTTGTTAAATTGAATACACATTTCGTATCAGTTATCAAAATTAGGGCAAAAGATAGAAGGGACTGGGTTCTGTCAATTGTTAGGGTTCCGTAGTAAAGTAGGAACGTAAGTTAAGAAAATATGAAAAAAAAACTAAAAAATTAGAACTCTATATAAACTTTCTAGGAAAATTATTTTGAGCGTGATACAAAGAGCAATTTTTGAGATATAGCACTCTTTTGGAAACTGCAAATTATAACTTTGTTATTCATAATCTGTATGGGAAAGAGTTGAAATACATTATTTGTGAAAATGTCAGCTTTCTAGCTATCACGGTTTATGAGATACAGCCTGGAGACGGAGAGACAGACAGACTGACAGCGATGGCTTAGTAATTAGTAATAGGGTCCCGTTTTACCCTTTGGGTACGGAACTCTAAAAAGAACTGAATAGTCTGCCCAAATCTCAATATTCACTCTCACACACATGTGTTCGTGTACAGTCGAAAGATCTTAACAAAAGATGGTCACAATAATAATACTTTATGTGACGACTTTTATCTACTACTAGCGCCAGCTACGGTAAGGAACTTAGTTTCTTAAAAGCTTTACAACAAGTCGATCTAAAGTTTACCTTTCAAACTGAAACAAGAATAATTGCTTTCATAACTTACGTTTACGAGTTATTCTCGAGGTAATTACAAAGTTTTTTACTGTACTGCTTAATTACTTTATTAAGAGCTGTGATGGTTTTCAAGAATTTAATGGAAAAGAGTTTCTATTTCAATGTTTTTGTAATTTAATTGTAGAACAACATTTATTGAATGTTATACAAATTGATGTACAGACGCCATCACATCATCCTTCCTCAATCTGACAAACTTCAATAGATTTTCAACCTTATCACAATAGTGGAAGTTTAATGTTCGAATGGTAAAATTCGGCAGATTCGGGTACGTTGACCTACTGTCGTCTTTACCTACTTTTGTCAGAAAATAATTTTATGCTACATGTTGAAGCAGGCGGGATTCAGAAGAGTATAATAAAATAAATAAAACACCCAAGTGAAGCATAATATTTATTGCACACATTAATTTATTGTTCCTGCTTTTCTTTATTTTCCATTTCCACGTTTTCAAGAACCGTATCTGAAATTGAAACAAAATAAAACAATTATATATTTTGCATCAGTTTGTTTGAACACATTATTCCTTTACAAGTCAATCCTAAAATTATTTATAAACAAGCTATTTCCCGCGGTTTCACACCCGTCTCTGAAAACTCTGATAGTAGGGCTTGTTAGGTGATTAAACCTGCCGTTCACTCAATAAGAAGAAGACTCCCGGCCGGTGGAAACTACTTCCTAGATACAAAGGAAAGTGAGAGGGGATAGTGCACCTTTTCAAGGCTGACAGAATTTTTCAAACCGTTACAGTAGGATAAAAACTTTTAGGAGACAAATAAATAAACAAAAAATATTTCCACTTTATTATATTGGTATGGTAAGTTTTACTAACCGTGCTGAGCCAAGTCATTCCATGGTTGTGTATCAGCCGACATCAGGAGGACAAACAAGGCGTTTGTCGTGAGAGTCAGTGCAGCTATCGTGAAAAACATGATGCGCCATTGGATTGGATTGTACTGAAACATTAAAATATAACAGTCTACTTTTAAAGGATACAATGGTAGTTAAAATAATAATTCCGCACTACTAAACATAAATTGTTAATTTAACAAAAGTATGTTCCGTTCCCGTAGACAAACCTGTGAACGATTTTGTGGGACATAGAATTAAGATACATTTAAGACAAAATCGTTTGTAATACTAAGAAATAAATAAAAAAATAATATAGATTGACTGTTAAATATCAAAACCAGTCCTCCAGACTATGTTAATCTTATGGAGAAAAATCTCCAGTAATAATATAAATATTATTTTCTTTATGTGTAAGACTTTTTTTATACTTCTAAACTAAAATAGAAGAGTAATTCAATGTTAACCGAAAAAATGCACTCAGTAGTAAAGAGGGCGAAATAAGCAAATGGCTTCGAGAAAAATATGGTATGGCCGTGCCCGCTATGCTAAAAACTTGGTTATGCACTACCGTGCTCCCAGATTATATTAAAAAGCTATAATTACCACATCAGTGACGACATGTGAAACTAGTACAGGTAGCAGCACACAGCCGATGTTTGTGATAGTGTTGCCCAAGGTCATGAGAGTGCCGCTAAAGTTCGGAGCCAAGTCGATGTGATTCACCTGGAAAAAGAAAATGTAGAATAGTTCACTTTTCTTCATATACCTAACGCATTATTTTTTTTGATTTTATCAATTTTTAAGTAGTAATGGGAGCCTCGTTGTGAAAGCGCCTGCCTCTCAAGTATGAGTGTGCGGATACGATTCCAAGCATGGGACGTAAAACCAAATGTAACTTTTCTAACCTAATGTGTCAAACGTGGAGGATAATTTTGGAAGAAACAAAGAAGATTCAGCCTTGTAGCGGGACTATAAAAAGGCTGATGCTAATGATGACCATTTAATTTTGAATTATAATCCAGATCCTGTTCTGTACCAAAAGCTTTATTTTGGGTAACTCCATAGGCGTCCTAATGATAATTTTATTAATTAGTTTACTCACCATCCAACCGACGTGTATCGCCATGTGACATCCCATTGCGCAGACCAGACAGAATACTGCAATCACTGTGCTTGTAGTATACGATGCACAAATTAGTGAGACTGCTACTCCGACTTGAGCTGAAATAAATAGAATATACAAGTAGTCCCAATCCTAACAATTAAACCACCATGGTGAACTACGCAAAAAATAAAAAATAAACTTTTCATAAAAAATAAAGCCCTGTACAAAAAGCAAAAAATAAGCTTTTTAAAGTTAATGTAATTAAAACCTTTACCTACACACAAATACTAAGCTGAAAATGTGCATTTTCCGCTTAGTACTTGTGCATTCTGCATTCAAGTTGGTTCAGCCAAACGCGAGAAAATCGCACAGAAACATACATATAGGTCCAACTCAGAACCTCTTTTTTTTTAGTCAGTTAAAAACATCAAAAGGAAGGCAATGTAATACTCACAAATGCTATTGAAAATCCTTCGCGCATCCCTCACAGTGACGATTTTCCTATTTGTCATGAAGTCTGATACTATCCCAAATGCGATGCTTGTGAAAAAACTTACCAAATATGGCAAAGATGATAAGAGACCACTCTGTAATCATAACAAAATGTGTTAATTACCAAACATCTCTTTCTTATAACTTTACTAGAAGTAGAAAATTTATGACTTCTGACTTGGTTGTGTCAGCAAAATAGCTGCAGATTATGACTTGATGTAATCTCAGTAGGTCTTATATCGAATCCAGATAATATTTGAACAACACTTACACTTTTGACGTCGATTCCAAGTATATAATGGATGTAAGAAGGAACTTGAGTGAAGAAGAAGACGAAAGTAATGCTAGCTCCAACGTGTGTAGCAAGTGTGCCCCACAGCGGCCTTGAAGTTATGATCGCTTTCCATGGGATTTTGTGTCTCTGCAAGAAATTAAAAAAAAAACTCATGGTCTTTTTCTACTTGACTAAATCAAATATTACGAAATAAGTCTACTGATATAATTTTCAGGAAATAAAATCTAAATTGATCTCTTAATAAGAAGAAGAGTCACTTCTTACTAAATCCTCTATAGGACATGCTGAATGTAGTCAAGTGAAATAAGGCCTAAATTTTACCCACCCTGACTTTTCCATCGTCAATCCGACCCAAAATGTAATTCTTTTCATCATCGCTAATGCTCTTGTGATTTGCAGGAGATGCTGCACCAAAAACAGTGAGAAGAGCAAAGAAGGCCAAACAAATCAGACCAATTGCCCAAAATGCAGACGGCCAACCCCACCTACTTTCACTAAGAATACCAGATAACTGGAATCCTAATACTGTTCCAATTGTTGAACCTGGAAAATTAACGATATCATTTGCATTTTTTTCAAACGAAACGAATTCAACAAAAAGGGGGGTTTTCAATTCGGCCAGTATAGTTTTTTTTTTAGCCTATGTATTATATTGGCTTGGCACCGACATCAAACCTATCAGTTAATAGTAACTTTATATAATAGGTAGTATATAATTAATATTAAATCTTTATAACTTTTTAGTTTTTTGTTACACAATAGTTCGATGCTTTCGATGTTTATCAAGAAGAAACGGAGACTGGTTAATTAACATTGTCTGTGAATTATCTGCATTGATAGATAGATGTACATATATTTTTAAATTGTCACGTATTAAATTGTCACTGGTTATTATGTCATCATTATCTTTACTAATAATTTAATGTGTTTAGATTGTTCTTTTTAGTCTAGTTCAATCAGTATAGCAAGTTCGTATTCATAATAATTAGTTTTAATAACCTGTGTATACGTAGCTAGTTAGAGAGCCTCGCTCACTTACTGGAACCCATTTTGCCAATAAATCCTGGATGCTAGGATAGACTCCAGCCTGAGACAGACCTTGGGCAATACGGCAGGCACACACGGCTTTCCAACTACCCTGTAGGAAGAAAACATTTCATTAATACCTTTCACGGAATAAAATATTATTCAGGGATAAAAACTTACCCAGTTGATAAGCCATGGAGCTAAAACAGACACTATTCCATTGATAAATAAAGCTATCTGCATCGGTATCTTGCCACCCCATCTTTGTACTACCATTCCCATGGGGAAGGTCATGATGCAGTATCCTAAGAAGAACGAGCCTAGTACCATCTCTTGAGTTGATTTTGGCCAGTCATATGTCTGAAAAGTGAATAGTAATTTTTCAACAAGCTGTCGCCGACTATATCCAATACAGGCTTATTTAATAATTTGATTTACTTTGTTAAATATAATTTTTATTTAATATGATTTTATAAATACTCACACTATAAGATTGATTATTATTATAATCCATTACTGCAACTTCTTCAATGCTTATATTTCCTGCAGCCCCATCATCAAAATTATTTTCTGTTATATTTTCTCCATTTTGAGGATTTGTATCATTGATAAAACAGATAGCTCCTGTTATATTTGTTTTTAAAGCTAATTTATGAACACTAGGACTAGTCATAGCAACCACCGTAACCCCCATGTGACCTCTTGCTATAAAATTGACTGATAGACATAAAAAGACGATAAGTAGCTGAACGTGTCGAACTCCATAACCATATGGCCGTGGTTTCTCTTGATTATCTGAAACAGAACATTCTTTACAACAGCTATTAACCAAATAATGCGAATGAAGGAATGGAATGGACTGGAGTGAATATTAAAATGACGAGTAGCAGAGAGGAATGCATACGGAAAAAATATGGTACAGTTTCCAATAAAATTGAAAACAAAGAAGGAAGAAGAAGAAAATGAGCGTAAGAAATAAACCTTTGAAAAGGTCTCTAGACAATTTATCAGTCATACTTATAAGTACCATTAATTCAAGAAAACAACGAATGGCAAGACCAATGGCATTATGCTACTAGAGTGATCTTGTGAATTTGTGTGGATCCTGTGATGAAATTTGTATTCAAACTTACCAGCAATCAATGGTTTTGTAGGAACTTTACTATACTCATATTCAGGTATTTTTTCGTTCACACCCATTTTACTTCAATATTCTTATTATTTCGTAACTAGTATTTTGAAACAAACCCAGACTTCAAATGATCCGGTATGAACTTTTCTGCTTAATCAAAACATTTTGACTATATAGAGTTAATAAATTAATAGATACGACACATTATGCTTTGTGGTATAAATTCGTTCGTAAGATCTGGGCTGATATGGGAGATTTGATTATAATATTCGATAGTAAATCATGTTTAACTCGGAAATAAAAAGGAAAAGTTTAAAAGAAACTCAGTCATAAAATTGGGATAAGTAATGCCTAAGCACTAAGACACATTGCCGACATTTACTTCATATTCTTCATTCATATTTTTATGTGTATCCTATCTGTAACTTCTTTGCTCTTTTACTAGACGGTATCTTATCTCATTAAGACAACTATGCACACGGACAAAACCTTTCATCAGACTCCTATGGTGTAATATAAACAGTGAACATGCTATTATTACGTAAAATGCAAATAATAGATATTGACGTTATCTCTCCAAAAATATTAATATACAAGTTAATTTTTTGAAAGTGTTCACTTACAATTGAAATCGGTTAATCTTCTAAAGCTCATTTATATACATAAATATTGCATTTTTAAATTCTCTAAGCTTTTTCATAGATTCGTTAAAATCAAACAAAAACTACAGCTATGTGTAGTGGCTAGTATGCTTCTTCGAAATATTTTGCTATCGGAAACATTAGTATTAGCTACAATTGAGGTAGGATAATCATCATTGTCATCAGCCTTTTTATCGTCCTAGTGCTAGGCACAAGCCTCTTCTCACACAAAGACGGATTGAGAATTGCTCAATACTGGTTGGTGATTTCAGAAATTAGTTTCCAGATTTTCTCGAGATGTTTTCTTTCACCTTTTACCATTTTATTAAGAAAGTAAATACATCATCTGCCAAGTCTTTACCCAACTACGTTGGGGTCGGCTTCCATTCTAACCGAGTGCAGCTGAGAACCGGTGTTTTACATGGAGCGACTGCTTGTCTGACCTCCACAACCCAGCTACCCGGGCAACCTGATACCCTTCGATAAGACTGGTTGTCCGACTTTTTAGCTTCTGACTACCCGTAACGACTGCCAAAGATTTTCAAATAACAGTCGAGACCCGCCAATCTTTCGTGCCTTCCGAAACACAGAAGAACTCGTTATAACAAGATCGTCACCCATCCACGGACCGACCGCGTCAACCTTATGATCGATCGATCCGCGCAGCTTTGACATAGCCACGAGCTCTTCTCTTCTTCTTCTTCTGAGATTAAGAAAGTAAATACAAACTTAAAAAGTTGACCTAAAATCGATCTCACACATAAAATATGAGCTTTTGAGCAACTGGTGCAGCTGTTTTTGGATCTGGGTAATACATTTCACTCAATACATCACAGACTTACTTCTAGAGGACCTACACAGCTTAGCAGATTTTGTCGCGCATACAAGCTCGGTTTTTTAACGCGCGACATAGTCCACGGGGCAATAAATCCGTCGAACGGTAACAGCTGTCATTGTTTAAACCAGTACTTTCCAATGTTTGCGGAAAAACCGAGAGTATTTGCTAGTCTGAAAGTGTTAAAAGAACAAACGCCCGCCCTTCACCACTTCCATATCGGGGGCTGTCTTTTGTAAAAATTGACCTTCAAAAAGTGTTAATTTTCAGCCTACTTTGAATCAAAGACTTTTTATCTATAACAGAGTTAATTTCTATCTGGTGCGGTTTACCTCACCACGTACATAGGATTAATTATAGGACCTAAAGAATTTTCTTTAATGACATATCCCAATAGGTAATTATTGTTCTTGTAAGACTAGTACAGACAACGGCAGGTCAACGTATAACAATCTGTAAAATTTTATCAATCTAACATCTATCTTCCACTATTGTAATAAGGTTGAAAATCTATCGCAGAAATTTGATAGATTGTAGTAACTTGATGTGCTGTCTGTACAATCTCTATGTGAATATTATAACTGGATACCCGTTTTGTCGGTTGGTAAAGTACGAATCGCGGGATCGATTACAGATCTGGCAATGTTACTCGTACCAGTGTAACTGTTTAAAACATTTATGTACAGACAACAGCAGGTCAACATATACCAATCTGTCAAATTTTACTAATCCAACATTAATCTACCTCCATTGTGATAAGGTTGAAAATCGATTGCAGAAATTTGACAGATTGTGGTAACTTGATGTGCTGTTGTCTGTACATCCTTATTGTATACTATACATCAATGAATGACGGTGAATGTAAGCATTATTATTAGGAAAACATTGAAGTCAATAAAAAGGCTGATGATGATTGATTATTCAATGAAACGCAATGTTTTGACAATATTTTATTGTTTTTCTTTATTTTCATTTTTCTGTTTAAATTCTGCATCTTCTAAGCTCGTATCTGAAACAATTAACATGAAATTAGCTTTTATTATTACAAAAATATATATTACTAGCTGTTTTCCCGCATCAATGCCACTCTGGGACAATGTAACTTCCCAACAGTGAAAGATCTTTTCAAATCAGTTTAGTACTTTCGGAGCTTTTAGGGGGTATACAGAAACAAACAAAGTTTCCTCTTTATTATATTAGTATAGATATAGACTAATTGTCCTGATACTTTTAGTAGGTATGGCACAAATTTTCATAATCATAAATCTCACCACAGTCATCGACATCATTCCATGGTTGTGTTTCAGCAGACATCAGTAGAACAAACAAAGCATTTGTAGTCAAAGTTAAGGCGGCTACTGTGAAGAACATGATTCGCCATTGTATTTGATTTTTCTGGAACAAAAATAGAAACAAACGTTATCTTCAGCATCCTAAGCTATTACGCTGAGACTGTTTGGAGTTGGGCAGTAGTACCTCAGAAGCTCAAAATATCCCATAAGGGGCTTTCGACCGGCAATGGTCATTCGGGAATCATTTTGAAAGTCACAAAATTCTAGATTAAGTATAAATAAAATAAATGACAACGAAAAAAAATGTTTCAAAAGCCAACATCGAAACACTATGATCATTTATAATAATTTCTTTATTTATTTTGTATGATGATTTAATTATTTTTAAGAAAGCAAAAATACTGACCACATCAGTTACTACGTAGGACACGAGTACAGGCAGCAGCACATTGCAAACGTTCATCAGCGCGTTACCCATCATCATGAGAGTGCCGCTGAAGTTAGGAGCCAAGTCGATGTGATTCACCTTAAAAGCAGAACAAAACTACATTAGTGTCTACCAAAGTCGAAGGCTTTCACAAAGCAGCCCGGAGTTGGAAGTTGGTGATTGATACACGCGTGCATCGGAGAGCACGTTAATGTCGGTCCTGCGCCTGATCTCTCTCCGGTCGTGTCGGATTGCCGTACCATCGGGTTATGAGAGTGAGGGAATAGGGAGTTCACCTGTGTCTGCGCAAATGCTTGTGCACTATAATATGTCCTGCGCAGCTGGCTGATCTCCTTATATGAGAACAGCCGCCGTGGCCGATAATCGGCTAGGACGCCATCATCATCATCATTGCCATGAATCAAATTGCACATAATTATAAAGTCCGTTTAAGCTGTACACGGCATCTCAGGCTAAACTACGAGATGTCATACAAAAAGAAACATAATTATTTTGGTCACAAGGTATTCCATTTGACCTATGACCTAATCCTAGATCTCTCGTTGAATATGTAGCTTTTTATTATCATAACTAATGTTAAGTTTTAGAAACAAATGTCTTACCATCCATCCGACGTGCATTGCCATTTGGCACCCCATGGAGCAGACCAGACATAGCACTCCTACCACTGTGCTCGTAGCAAATGCTGCGCAAATTAGTGATACTGCCACTCCAACCTGAGCTGAAACAGGTTTCATTTTGGTTATTAATTTTTAAATCAAACTGTATTATGAAAAAATTAACGTGGAAGAAGAACAAGATGTTGATGAACTATGAAATGTTTTCAAAGAATAATAAAAGCTTTTTAGAAATAGAGCTATAATATAATGAGATAAAGAGGCAAATAACCCTAGATTATATGAGCTTTAAGTTACTTACAAATGCTATTAAAAATTCTTCGTGCGTTTCTGACACTGATGATGTTTCTGTTTGTCAAGAAGTCTGATAGTGTTCCAAACGAGACGCTTGTGAAGAAACTCACTATGTAGGGCAAAGATGACAGAAGACCACTCTGAAATCATAATATTAATAAATTACTATTACATTCGTTGTAGTGTGTCTAAAATTCAATTTGGCACATACAGCAGGTTAACCTACCCGAATCTATCAAATGTTACCAATCAAACACTAACGTTCCACTATTGTGATGAGATTGAAAGTCTATTGAAGAAAGACAGTTTGCGGTAGGTTGATGTGTCCGTACAATCTCCAACTTATTTTATTAGTTTGATCAAATTGACTTCCTCAACAGTCTGAATTTTTTAGAGGCAGAAAGATTTGTTAAAATCGAGTCGAATCGAAGGACACAAGAATAATAGTAACTTATTATAAAATGCATGACATAGTTCTTACAAATAGGAAATAGTAAAGGAAACTTACACTTCTGACATTAACTCCAAGGATATAATGAATGTAAGACGGCACTTGAGTGAAGAAGAAGACGAAACTAGTTCCACTGCCAACGTGTGTAGCCAGTGTACCCCACATCGGCCTTGAACAAATTATTGCCTTCCATGGTGTCTTTAATCTCTGCAATTGATAAAATAATATTCTTAATGTAGGTTCATCCTGTTCAATACTAAGTAAGCACATTGAAATATTCATCATCTTCCTGCTCTCATCCCATTTTCTTATTTAGGATCGGCCCAGAATAGCTTCTTCCATGCTTCACTGTCTGACATTATCTCACAAGAAACATTCTTAACGACTAATTCCAAATATTTTTTTGAAAATTAATACCTACCCTAACTTTCCCATCATCGATGCGGCCAAGAATATAATTCTTCTCTTCATCGCTAATAGTTTTGTGTACAGCAGGTGAAGCAGCGCCAAATACAGTCAGAATTGCGAACAAAAAGAGACAGATCAGACCAACAACCCAAAACGCTGACGGCCATCCCCATTTCGATTCACTCAGAAAACCAGATAACTGGAATGCTAGCACGGTGCCAACTATTGAACCTGCAAATAATTGAGTTTTTATTGTATGAAAATCAACAGTGAATGAGGTCATGACTCCAATTTACAAACGTTCTGTATCATTATATAAGAACTCATAAATCAACTTAAGTTTTTCAGTCTGATTTTTAGTGTTAGAAAGGTAAGAAGTAGGTAATCCTAGAATTGTTTGTTAAAATAATATTAACGAGTCTAATATCAGAATATAAGTAATTTACGCATACTTATCATAATTATCATTGCAAAACAAAGCGTGTTCTAATTTAATATGGCATTAAATTGTCACAGTTGAGTGCTGATTCATGATTATGTCGTTACCTAATGTAACTGCGCATATCTATTATGAATACTATCTTCTGTTTGATTCTAATTTAAGGAACTGTACCTCTATTTCAAACATCAATTTTACTATCTTTAAAATTACGTGGTTGATTTAATTTTGTTCTTTCATAACGCTTAATCAATATCATTGAGGTAGACACAGTGGTAATATTTTATAATGACCTCTTGAAGAAACTTTACGAGAACCGGACTACGAGTTCTATGATTTAGTTTGATTAGATTATACGTATTTCCTTACCTGTATGAACATAGCTTGTTAAAGATGCTCTCTCGCTAGCTGGTACCCATTTAGCCAACAAAGTCTGGATGCTGGGATAGACTCCAGCCTGAGACAGACCTTGTACTATACGGCAGGCGCACACTGCTTTCCAACCACCCTAGAAAAACACCTTTCATAAATACTTCCAATTTCCTAAAAGCCTAGACAAGCAAGTGATTCATCGTTCATGGTTTTTGCCATAGTAGTCATTATGTGTGTAAGTGGACTTCAGAAGACATTTTGGTTATGTAAAACCCCTCTAATCCTAGAGTTGAGTTTATCAGGCATTTTTATAGTCCAAATAATTTGAAGATCAAAAATATGCATCCTTTACCAATACATTCATTCTACAACGATGAAAACTCACCCAGTTTATAAGCCATGGGGTCAAAATAGATATAACTCCGTTGAAAAATAAAGCAATTTGTAACGGTATCTTGCCACCCCATCGTTGTACCACTAAACCCATGGGGAAGGTCATGATGCAGTATCCTAAGAAGAACGAGCCAAGCACCATTTCTTGAGTCGATTTTGGCCAGTCAAATGTCTGGAAAATATGAAGAATTTCTATAAAATTTTTGTTAGTGATCTATGCTGCAATTTACTCGAGGAGTGTGCTCTAGGATTTGTATTTTTAGATCAACAGATTTTTTTTATATTC
Source organism: Heliothis virescens (assembly GCA_002382865.2). Classification (NCBI taxonomy): domain Eukaryota; kingdom Metazoa; phylum Arthropoda; class Insecta; order Lepidoptera; family Noctuidae; genus Heliothis; species Heliothis virescens. The sequence goes on along the minus strand of NWSH02000525.1, from coordinate 10,203,820 downwards.
TGCATATGTATATTATTCAACGGTTCATGTGTTTTTAGGGTTCCGTACCCAAGGGGTAAAACGGAACCCTATTACTAAGACTTCGTTGTCTGTCTGTCTCCACGCTGTATCTCATTAACCGTGATAGCTAGAAAGCTGAAATTTTCACAAATGATGTATTTTCGATGCCGCTATAAAAAAAAATACTAAAAGTAAAAAAAATATTAAGGGGGGTCTCCATACGGAACCCTTCATGCGCGAGTCCAACTCGCACTTGGCCGGTTTTTTATTAGATACTTACTTTGTAGGGTTGGTCAATAGAATCCATTGGTATAACTCTATCAATACTTATATTGTTTGTAGTAACATTGTTAATATCATTTAACATATAATTTTCCTCATTTTGGACACCTGTATTGTTATCCACATAGTTGATGTCCACCACATGGTCTCTAGGACTGGTCATAGCTACAACTGTGACTCCCATATGACCTCTTGCTATGAAGTTTACTGTGAGGCTTAGTAAACATATTAAAAGCTGAACATGTCTAACTCCATAGCCATAAGCGGTTGGTTTTTCCAGGCTTTCTGAAATGAGAAAAGTTATGATGAATTATATTACAATATGTAGTTAGCACTAATGGTGACATAATTAGGAAAGGTCAGTGACACTGAAACCATACGCATGTCTTCTTTTGTTCAAACTATTCCATTTCCATTGACACTAATAAAACCAGATTATTTTCTAATAAATTAATAACAACGGGTATATAATAACTATTTAATGTAAACTTCTAAACTAATAGTTCTCCAAAACTACTGTGCTGAAAAAAAATCTCTTTTGGGTAGCTACACTATCCCCGGATAGTATTTAGCTATATTTTATTTTGATAATAAAAAAAACTCATGACGCGGGTGATTTCATGGAAACGGCTATTTTACAATAACTTAAAACAGTTAAAACATACCTGCAATCATAGGTTTTGTGGGAACTTTACTGTACTCATATTCAGGTATTTTTTCTTCCATGCCCATGTTTACAATTAATTTTTGACTAGTATTTTGAAACACAGTCAGGCAAGAAATGATTCTTTGCTAGATCATTTTACTAAGATGCTTTAATGAAACAATTTGATAGGTATAGAGTAGATATGCAATTAGACATGGCAATTTTGTTTTTTATATTTACAGCGATAATAATTAATACCAGCTATAACTTAATTATAGTTTTACAAAAGTTGGATGAGTTTATTCTTTTATTATTCACACTGCGACTTGTGTCTCTATTTACCCGACTGCCAAGAAGGATTATGTTTTTTTTTTAATCCGATTTCAAAAAATATTGATGAGGTATCCTAAAAATGGCCAAGTTACTTCTTAAATAAAAAATATATGTATGATAAAGGGGTTATTTTTTTTAAGATTAGTAAGATACTAAGTGTAGGTCACTATTGGACTATAATAATAATCGAACCATAATCAACCGTCACATCGCTGATTTGAGCAATGGTTATGGTTAAAATAAAAAAAGAAAGAAAGAAAAATGATCTTTTACACAATATAAAAGAAAAAACCGGCCGAGTGCGAGCTGGACTCGCGCACAAAGGGTACTATATATTTTTTTTATTATATTATATTAATTGTTAATATTTGTTAATTAATATTAATAGAAATAAACAAAAAGGTTGTGCCAACAAGGTCCCAGCTCAGCATATTATCAAGTGACCAGACCGTACAATGGTACTGGCCACCTGACGTCCAGTCCTGGTTACAGTTCAATGATGTAACCCAGGGTGCTTTATTAATTTCGACTGTCCACTCTAAGGCCCGTATTAATAAATCGGTCTCAATCGTGATCTCAAGAGCTGTATCAGTTGATAAG
>NWSH02000525.1:10189906-10201859 GCA_002382865.2 Heliothis virescens | reverse complement strand
CAGACAACGAAGTCTTAGTAATAGGGTTCCGTTTTTACCCTTTGGGTACGGAATCCTAAAAACTAAACATGATCTTTCGAGTGATATTTGAAAAATTGTTTTTTTTTTATTATAGTTAGTTTGTTTCAGTTATGTGACGCGACACCATAAAATATATGTTAAATATTTTTTTTCCATCATAAATACCATAGATTGTTCAAGTTCAAATTATTGTCATGGGTTTATACCATAATAGGGGCCAGCTAGCCAGCCACAAAAACCCATGAACTTAATGTTCTAGTATTATTTATAAGTATTATATAGTTATAATAAGCCTCGTTGGTCTAGTAGTCGAATAGCGCGACTGCCGTGCACGGGTCTCGTGTCCGATTCCCGGGTCAGGTCGATATCGCTTCCTGGGTTTTAGAAACTTACACAAAGCAACCTGGAGTTTGGAAGTTGGTGGTGTAACACTCTAGTGCCTGGAAGGGCGCGTAAAGCCTGTATCCCCGAATGCTACTCAGTAGCAGTCGAAGCNGTCAGGTCGATATCGCTTCCTGGGTTTTAGAAACTTACACAAAGCAACCTGGAGTTTGGAAGTTGGTGGTGTAACACTCTAGTGCCTGGAAGGGCGCGTAAAGCCTGTATCCCCGAATGCTACTCAGTAGCAGTCGAAGCTATAATTCCACGTCAGAGGCCGTCAGGCGGATTTGAGAAAACTCTGACACTAGGGCTTGTTAGGTGATTAAACCTGCAGCCAGTGAAATAGGAAGAGAAGTATTATATTATTATAATATTTTCGATAATTAACGCTTAATGCTCATAAAGTGTCCATTCTATGGTTAAAATATTTCGTAGACAAAGAGGAAACATCTTTGATAGCCTTAAGCTAATATTATTTAACGCAGTCAATAAATAGGCTCGGAGTTATCTCTCCTGTAAAAATTCAACTCATACTGTAAATATTGTCTGAGTCGAAAAAAGTTTTTTTTCTGTTCAAATGAAAAAATCTCTCACTCATTCGCTAAACTCTTCTTGTTTGGCTGTTTTGCTGCTGCTCGATTTTTATATGAAATGGATTGAAATAACACTTTGTTCTATCGTTACAACCGCTATGTATGCTCAGTAATGGCTCTGTACTATGTAGTACGAAAATTATCGCATTCTCAGAAACTTTATTAATTTACCTAAAACTGTCTGTTTTTCACAGTTTCACCCTCGCTCCACGGAAACTTCTTTTCATAACCAGGTGAAATATATCTAATAATAACTATGTTTAAGGGGGACAGTGTAGCTTCCCAACGCAGTGAAGCAATATTTCAAATCGGTTCAGTAGTTTAAGAGCCTTTGGTACAAGCAAACAAGCGAAATAAAATATTTTTTAATACATTATACAGACTTTATTAAGTCTCTTTAAATGTCTAAAAGTACTATTGCCAAAAAGTTCATCATTTATAAATGCCAAGTGGTTCTCCTCTTTACAATAAGAAATATGTGAAATTATCTTTCTTAAGGTTTGTATACACATTGCGATTTCATTGCCCGTTGCTTGCCATTTTATTACAGGAATATTTGACAGGCAACCATTTACCTATTGCACGATTACGTTTACACAGTACAAGTAACTTCTTGCTGCAATAAAATGGCAAGCAAGGGGCAATGAAATCACAATGTGTAAATGGGCCTTTATTGCGATAGATATATTAAAGAGCTGGGTATGGTCGGGTACAATCAACTAAAGGTGCGGCGAGAGTTTGCATTAATAATGTACTTAGTTAAATTACTCCGTGGCAAGGAGCACAATCCTGGAGTACTACGGTGCTTGAGTTTCTGTGTGCCGCACCGCTACGTGTGGAGATGGCGGCGCCCGCCGCTGCTGTCAGTGCCAACCGCCAGAACCAACCTACTGGCCAAAACGCCTCTTACGCGAGCAATTCGTACCATTAACGAAATCCAGAACAACATAGATATTTTTTAATGTCAGTTCAGTGAACTCGCAAGGATTATTTTATACATATTATGTTATAAGCTCGATTAGGCTACTTACTTTTTATGTGTTATTATTTTTTTAAGTCTTGTTATATTTTAAATTTTAATTTAATTCTATTGTCTTTTTATTTTTGTAATTATATTTTAATTTTTAATTAATACAATATTTTTTTAAAATTAAGTAGATAAGCGTCTCACTAACGCATTAGGTTATGTATCTACCTGTAATGTTAGTGATAAAAAAGCTTGATTAACAGGTCAGTAAATAAATCAAACATCACGCTTAATTCGCTATTTATTTATTCTTTCCTAAAGTATTTACATTATCTAAATTTAAAATCATTGTCGTATAGGATCTTGCAGACTTTCCTTTTCTTTGGTTGTTTTCTTCTCTTCTAGAGCAGTCAGTTCCTTCTCACCTTCTGTAAAGATATATTTTAGTTAGCTTCATTGAAATGCATAAAATTTTAGAAAGGTTGTTATGTCGTCATAGCCGAAAAACATCCACAATTGGACAAAGGCCTTCCTCAAGCTAGGAGATTTGCCCATTTTTGCACGCATTGCTATGCTTATGCTTTGTTAAGTAATTAATTTTGTAACGAAAATTCATTTCCGGGAAAAAGATTTTTTGTCTACTTTTTTACATTTCCAAGTCAAAAAGCTAAAGAATTTATTCGTTTGTATGGACTAATTTCAGGAACCGATTTTAATAATTATTTCAGTGTAACATAGCCTGAATTCTTGAAATAGGCTATATGCAGCTCTTTCTTTGCGTGAACGGTGGAGTTCCCACAGGACGCGGGTGAAGCCGCTGGCCGAAGCTTACTTATTAATTTTGTTAAAAGGTTTACCAATTTCCTCTTCACCATAGAAGTTCCATGGCTGCACGGTTCCCTTGGCGAACACCACGAATATGGTGTTCGTTATGATCATTATGGCCACGAATATCATGAACACGTACTGCCATTTGCGGTGATTTGTCTGTCGAAGTAAAGTATTGCATTATCCATCTTAAAATATAGTGGGAGATTACTATCACAATTTTTTATCAGGGAACTACATTTGCAGTGTCAGATTTTTGCATCTCTTTAAGTTATGATCTTTTAGAATATTTTCAATTTGTTTGTTATTTTTTACTATCTCTCCTGGGGCTACTAAATTCATTTATATTGCTTGACTAGATAGCTTCATCTAAAACAAACATGGGAACACCGCAAATGTTACGGGTGACTAATTCAGGTGAACGAATTTGTTATTTTCCTGTTTAGATATTGTTTCACCCTGTAAGCCAAAGACAATGAACATTTACACGTGTTCGAGCTCAACTGTTTTTGTAAGATAAAACATCTATACAAGACCTCCGTGTATTGTCATTTGTATAGACAACATCACATCAATTTACCACAATATTTCTTACTATAATAGATTTTCAACCTTATCACAATGGAGGTAAGTTAATGTTTGACTGGTAGAATTTTACAGATTCTGGTACCGTGATATGCTGTTGTCTGTTCTTAACCGGCGGTTTTAATTATTGGTCAAAAATAATAAAAACAAAAGTTTTACAAGTTAACAAAGTGTTACACAAAGTTAACAAAAATCTTTTAAATTTTAACCACCCAGTATCAGCACAAAACCAATTAATCAAGAAAATCCCCTATCACATTACCACATCATCCTTGACGACGTTGGAGACAATGACAGGCACCAACAGACTGGTGAGGTTCGCGATCATGTTGCCCAGCGCCATGATAGGCCCCGCGAAGTTCGGAGCCAAGTCAATCTGGTTTATCTGAAACATCACCATGGGGTTGGGGGCTTGGTTACTTCTTTAGTGATATTTTGTGGGCGATTGGAAGCAAATATCGTGTTTTTTTGTACCAAAATAACTTGCTATATGCCTTTTACTACGCATTTGGTTGAATGTTTTTTTTTGCTAACTATGTTGATTGTATTTGAGGAATGCTTCTGAGAATCTTTGCATTTCCTGTTCTAGTGGTATCTTTATCATGTAGTGTTTGGTAAGACCCAGAAATCAAAGATTTGGTTTAATTTGGGTGTACCAAACTATGTGTTTCTACTGATAAACAAATGAAATATAATCTCCTAAGAAATCTTTTTATTTTTAACAACAAGGCCTTAAGCTTCAAAGCAAAACGTTGCAATTGCAACGGATATGCATGTGCCCGTCTCTGCTTACCGACTGTACACGGCGACTATTATCACGCTATAAGGAAAGTAATACACACTTACATGAAATCCAACATGGACGCCAGCATGCAGGCCATGCGCTATGATAAGCACGCACACAGCCAGCGTGGTGTCATTCACGAATGCGAACCCGAACAGGAACACACCTGAGCCTGCCATTGCTGAAAAGGGAATATAACAGGTCTTCGAGTATATGGATCGGAACTACTTTAAAAGTTGCTGCATATTTTAAATTCTAAACTGTATTACAGCTTTTGGATGATTTGAATATACACACACTTCAAACACAAAATTTTAAAATCAATACGGTTGTTTTAATTTTTGAAATGCTTTTACAAAAAAATAACTGAACAGAATTAAGTGCTGCTAGTTTTAGGGATAGATGTCGACGCAGGAGTTTTCTGGAGCTGAGCTTTCTGTAGAACAAACTTAGAGGAAAGCTTAATGAATAGTGCATTTAAAAGTAAAGTGAGCATGAAGAATAAAAAGTTGCTATAAAATGTGCAAGTAGTTATAAATACAAATTGATATATTACCTATACTATTAGCAGTTCTTCTGATATTGACCACAGACATAATTTTATGTGAAGCCGCATAATCAGAAGCATAGCCAAAGAACATAGCCATGACGTACAACGCAATGTACGGCAACGATGAATAAACACCATTCTGGAAACAAAAGCACATTAATTTTGAAAAGAACTTAAAGGTATTACACATGAACGACGCGCCACGGCGCGTCACTAATCCAGCGATTGGTTTGTCATTTGAATTTGATCCTTAAATCGTAAGTCGTGTAAGACATTTTATAACGTCAATATGAAAACAGCCGGGTGATAGCGAGTTTGCTGCTACCCAACAACTTGAGTCGCTGTACCGTTTAAGTGTACCAGGCCATCAGGTGTTGGTGTACGTACCCTTTTTAAGTCTACATGTAGTATATGGTTCATGTAGAGAGGTATTTCGGTTAAGATCAGTAAGTAGCTGGCAGCGCTGCCAGCGTGTGATGCTACCAGCCCCCACACCGCCTTGCACGTCAGGATGTGCTTCCAAGGAGTTTTGCGTTTCTGAAAACAAATCATTTAGCTGATGATTGAGCCCAATTTAGTTATTTTCTTTCGATTAATAAAAACTTCAACAAACATCGCCATTATCAAAGTCATCATTATCATTGTCAATATCAAATTTTTAATTATTTTTTCGAGTATCTTCAATCCATTCAACAAACAAAGATGAGATAGCTCAACTAACCTTGGGCACTATATCAACGGCTCCATCTTCCATGATATACGCCAGCTCTTCAGTCGTGATGGTGGGATGTTCATGAGGACTGGCTACTCCAAGCCAGCCCAGGAGGCCACAGCAGACCAGGCTTAGAGCTCCGAATAGCCAGAAGGGTACTGGCCAGCCTAAGACTGGACTGCCAGCAAAGAGGCCAGATAGCTGGAAAGCTATGATTGTTCCTACTTGGGAACCTGAAGATGGGAAATAAGACGTCAGCATTCTATTATCGTACCCACTTGAAGAAAAAAACAGTAATTGATTTACATGGGAAATAGATCGATACTTTAGTCTTGTTTAAATAATTATGAATCTCAGACCATCAATTGCAGCCTTTAATAACATTAACAAATAAGTCAATGATTTTGTTTTCCATCAGATCCAGCGAAGAGAATAAACATATTAAAATCAAATTCAACTCCAACACGAAGTCGTCAAAAGATAAATTAATTTCGTAATACATGTCCAAAAGATTACGTTCTGGGTGTTTGAAGCGGCGCGTCAGAAAAGTTATGTAATTTGCACGTGACGGCCCGAGAGGGCGCAGTAGGAGTTTATGTCTTGTTAATTTTTGTACGATAAGGGATGTTTATGTAAAAGAGGTCAAATGGGGAAGGGCTACAGGAAACATGGTAAAGGATAATTAGTAATGCTGATTTTGTTATTTTTCGCCAGTGTTTAATGAAGGGAAGAAATAAGCTTCAACGGTTATATGTTACTAAAACAAATCTGCAGTTTGTGTAGACAGTAGCAGTTATCACGCTGTAACTAAGTTTTCCATTGTCTCAGCTACTTAAAACTGGATTGCCTTCTTCCGACACAAACTTCGGATCGTGAAACTTTGGATTTTAGACTGGTAATGTAGCTTAAGAACAGTTGGGAAACGGATATTGATAAGATCGGATAGACCATCATTTTCAGCCTGTTAGTATGTTAATAAGTGTGGCCATTCTGGTTGGTAAAATATCCCAAAGTAATTCATTTTCTTTAAAAGTTATATCGAAAATAAACTGACTTACGAACCTGTATAAATATAAGTGCTTAGTCTTCCTCTCTCGCACAAAGGAGCCCACTTAGCTAACATGGTATGGATACTGGGATAAAACGCCGCTTGAGTAAACCCCTGCACCAATCTGCTAGCTGATACGGCTATCCAGCCACCCTGGAAGATTATAATAATTGAGGGGTATTGCGCAGGTTGAGGAAGTCAGATAGGCAGTCACTCCATGTGAAACACTGGTACTCAGTTGCATCCAGTGAAACTGGAAGCCGACCTCGATATAGTTGGGAAAAGGCTAGGCAGGTGATGATGACTAAGTAGCTCAGTTATATTAACTTATGTTTAACGTATGTATGTAACAGATATTTGCGCTTGTGATTGCCATAATACTATTTATTACCGTACAATAATATTACTGCATACGTTTTATGTACACTTTTCAATAGCAATGTTTACCATCCATCTGCTAAAAAAAGAATATGGTACTTCAGTTCAATCAATCTACGTAATTAATAAATATTTATGTACTTACAAATAAAGCTATCCATGGTGTGCAAATAGAAATAATTCCGTTGACAAGTAAAGCAAACATGATGGGTCTTTTGCCCCCGAACTTCTGCGCTAAGAGTCCCATGGGCATCATCATGCTGGTATAACCGACAAAGAAGGAAAATGTTATCATTTCCTGAGTCGATTTGTTCCACTTATATGTCTGGAAAATAAAAGTATGATTTGAGAAAAAATATGTAATAAGAAACGTTTACAAATTAATGTTGAAATTCTAGTTCTTGTAATTCGCTGGTTTTGACCACATTTAGGAATCATAATGATATTTTTTTTTCAGAAACAGTAAATCTTGAAGATTTTTTTCAGTCACGAGATTTCCCAATACAAAGACTTCACAATACCCAAGACGCAAAATAATATCACAAAATAAACAAAACTCACGCGATAAATGTTCCAGCTGCTGATATTTGTATTGCTTTCGTCACAGCCTTCAGACACATTCCTAGTTCCATTGACTTCCACACAGCGAGGGTCTGGCACCTCGACCATGGCGACCATGAGAACGCTGAGTTGCGACCTCATGGTGTACGCAATGGTGAGACATACGAAAAGTATCAGCGTCTGTAGATGCCTTATCCCAAATCCCTTTGGACGAGTCGGCTTTGGAAAAAGCTCTAAAATTAAATGCATTTTTAGGGTTCCGTAGCCGAATGGCAAAAAACGGAACCCTTATAGATTCGTCATGTCTGTCTGTCTGTCTGTCTGTCTGTCTGTCTGTCTGTCGTATGTCACAGCCAGTTTATTCCGAACTATTAAGACTACACCATTCAATTCGGTAGGTAGATGTATTATGTTAACCGCTTTACGATTTTTATACAAAATAAAATAATAATAATATTAAAGGGGGCTCCCCATAATGGAACTGAAATAAAAAAATTTTTTTTTCGTCTAACCTATACTTGTGGGGTGTCTATAGATAGGTCTTTAAAAATAAGATTGAGGTTTCTAAAACCATTTTTTCTCAAAGTCAATCATTTCAAAGTTAGACCCTTTCAAAGTGCAAAAATGTGTGTCCCCCCCCCTGCCATTTCTAAACTACCAAAGTGAAAAATCTAAAAAAAATATATGTTATAGACCTTAACAAAAACTATCAACCAAAATTGGTTTGAACGAGATACAGTCAGTGGTTTTTGAGATATAGCACTTTTTCAGTAACCGCAAATTATAACTTTGTTTTTCATATATTTGTATGAAAAACAAAGTTTTTTTTGTTGTAGATAAATGTTTGTGTTTTGACTAATTGTAGGCAATAGGAACGTCTATTTTTCATAGATAATGGAACGGAACCCTTCGTGCGCGAGTCTGACTCGCACTTGGCCGGTTTTTTATAATATCGGTGATCAATTTCGATCAAAAGATGATTTTAATATTAATGTTTGTTAGTACTAAGATACTGTAATAAGAGGATTAATATCAGCAGTATTATTATAATACAATTACGCCCAAGTTCACCGATAGGATAAACGTCCGATTTTTTTAAAACAACTGTTTACTTTGAGAGTTTTAGAAACTTACACAAAGCAGCCCGGACTCTGAAAGTTGGTGATTGATACACCCACACATCGGAGAGCACGTTAATGTCGGTCCTGCGCCTGATATCTCTCCAGTCACGTCTGATTGCCGTTCCATTGGGCTATGAGAGTGAGGGAATAGCTGGTCAGCGCAAAAGGTTGGGCACTATAATTTGTCCTGCGCAGCTGACTGATCTCCTTATATGAGAATAGCCACCGCCGACAATTGGCTACGAGTCCATTATAACTTTGAAACTTGTACGTGAAAATTCAGAGGAAACAGTTTGTTTTAAGAAGCTGTTAAGAAAACGAAGTTTATGTTGTGCACTTGGGCCTTAGTTTAACAGTATGAACACAGTAAGCATTGATCGCTTTTAATAGCACGTAATTATGAGATAACTTCTTAGGGTTGAAGTCCTTTCATAGAAAAGCGAGCTTTGTTCTACGCTTAAAGTTAAAATAATTAATTTCTATGCATACTATTTACCATGTAAGTCTTTTATGAACGTTCATTTATATTTGACATTATATCTACTGTATATCGGAACCCCTATCTACTTGATAAGGAAAATATAAGAATGGTTATCAATGCAAGTGTTAACCCTGTGCAAAAGGGTAAGTTTACCATTGTTCCACTATTGGGAATAAATAGGCCAGGAATGTCAATAAGGTCATGCAACAAAATATTTTAAATTATCTTAAAAATATTACAATCCAGCCAAGTCTTCACTTTGAGGGCACGTACATATTTTTGTGCTTCACATTTATATTGAAGAGTAGCCACTTCATGTGGCTTCGCCCACGTCCCGGAGGAACTTCTTGCTATACCCAGATAAAATATAGCCAATGTCGCCCGGGGATAATGTAACTCGGTAACAGTGAAAGAATGTTCCAAATCTTTAGGTCACAAACAAACATTCTGTTTATATAATAATTATGATGATGAACTCTTACCTCCATTCTTGTCAGTTTTGGGCACAGCCTCGTACACAGCCTTATCGCCTGCCATGGCTTCTATCAATGATAGATAACTCGACCAGCCACCAGCGGTTTCAGATAGTTTCATTTGCTAGTATATGTTTAATGTCTTTGTTTCATTTGAACAACAGTTATATCATATGCTAACAATCAAACATACTCTTTAGAAGTCTTTTCATATTGATTAGGGAAAAATGCTCTGCTTTTGTTTATAAATCTTACTTACATTATTTTTATTTTTATTACAGGGTAGGTTAAATACGGTCCCGTTGGGGGGTGGGACGAATGCTTTGGTGATACCCACCCCTCCGACATATGGGTACATGAGGAACACGGGTTGGTTTTTAATTAGTAAGAGTCTGACAGTCCCCTTGGCTCTTCCCCGAGGGTGGAGGGTCTCCATGAGGATTTTCCAAACCCTATACCAAAAACAAAGGTTAAATACGGCAAAATTATAAATAATATTGACATTATTAATCTCATTTATTTATTTTAAAAACACATTAATTACTTTTTTAAATATAAATACTAAAAATTAAATGTAAACATAGTTATATAATTATTACCAGTTATATATACAAACCTCGGTTTCATTCATATTCTTATGTGTAAAGTAGGTATGCATGCCTGTTTTACGATGAGCTTTTTCAAAGTTCTCTTTTTTGTACTGAAATGTCGGTTTTTAAGATAAGAAGTACCTAATGTGAAATAGCCTGTATATTTGTGTAAATAAATCAAAGTTATTTTAGACTCTTCTATCATCAAAATAAACAATATACAACAATAACGACTGGACTAAAATTGTAGGAAGTTAATTGTAAGAAAAACAATTTCATAGCAAGGCAAAGTGCTCTTAAATAAATAAATAGTTAAAATACAGTAGCGCCATTATAAATTCTACAAGTAACATAAATGGTTGTTTGATAACAACTTAACTTTATCATTATGTAAAGCCTGAAATATATCAACTCGTGGAAATGTATACCGTTACTTCCAATTGCGGAATTCTAAGATAAGTTCTGTATTATAAAAGTAAGATTGCGCAAAAAATCTTTTTATAGTAAATTAAATTATCTTTCAGTCTTAGTATTATCTTTCTATTATGCATAGCATGAACTAAAAGACGAACAACAACTTTCCCCCGCGGTTTCACCTGCGCCCTGAAGAATTTCTTCCCGTATTTCGACAAAATAATTAGTCTATGTTACTTAGGGATAATCTAAGTTTACAATATAACAGTGAAATAATTTTTCAAATCGGTTCAGTAGTTTTGAGAGTCAAACAATCATTTTTTTTTATTCCTTTCTATTCTATTTGTAAAGAAGTATCAACTTTTGCGTTAAGGAGTTATCTATACTTGAATTATAACGCAGAAGAGTTTGTTTATTTAAATACTCTGATCTCAGAAACTGAGAACTGATTAAGATAAAATTATAATAGCAGAATTCTCTCATAATATATTTTATTGGACATCAATAGAAATTGGCAAATGAATTTTATATTTCCTTGTCAATTTCAAATAAAACATCCCTCGTTTTTTTTAATCTGACTTTATGATGAACTAGCTTCTGCCCGCGACTTCGTACGCGGACCATGTCGCTTATGCCAGCGACAATGGGTCGTCAAAATCAAAGATCTGGAACGTCTGATGTCGAATTATAGGAGTCCAGGGAAAAAACTGGTTGCGCGAGACGATTCGAGACGTTTCAGATCTCTCATTTTTGTAAGTCAAACAACTTTTACTAAAATGTCACTTTTACTAAAAGAATTATTCAAATCCGTTCAGTAGTTCTGAACTACTGGACGGATTAGCGTGTAAAAACAAACAAACCAACACTTCAATAACAAATTACTTCCATACAAACTTTCAACCCCTGTTTTACACTCCCCCCTGTTAGATTTTAGGTAAAATCTGTTCTTAGATGATGTCTACACCCTATGACGTACCTATCTGCTAAATTTCATGTCTCTTACTTCAAAAACATAGGACTTCGATATAAACTATCAACCCCCGTTTTACACCCCTAGGGGCTGATTTTCGTAAAATCCATTCTTAAATAATTTTTACACCCTATAAAGGACCTATCTGCTAAATATCATGTCTCTTACATCAAAAATCATTGGACTTCCATACAAACTACCAAACCCCTTTTTTACCCCTTAGGGGTGGAATTTCCAAAAATCGTTTCTTAGAGTATTTTCACACCCTATGAGGAACCTACCTGCCAATTTTCAAGTTGGAAGGTGTTATAGTGTCCGAGATTTCATTGTTAATCAGTGAGCTTTCATATTACCGCGGTTTTACTCGCGTCCCGTGGGAATGACCCGGATAAAATATAGCCTATGTTACCCGCCGATAGTGTAGCTTCCCAACAGTGAAAGAATTTTTCAAATCGGTTCAGCCGTTTTTGATTCCATCGCGAACAGACAAACAGAC
>NWSH02000525.1:10169189-10188080 GCA_002382865.2 Heliothis virescens | reverse complement strand
AAACAAACAAACCAACACTTCAATAACAAATTACTTCCATACAAACTTTCAACCCCTGTTTTACACTCCCCCCTGTTAGATTTTAGGTAAAATCTGTTCTTAGATGATGTCTACACCCTATGACGTACCTATCTGCTAAATTTCATGTCTCTTACTTCAAAAACATAGGACTTCGATATAAACTATCAACCCCCGTTTTACACCCCTAGGGGCTGATTTTCGTAAAATCCATTCTTAAATAATTTTTACACCCTATAAAGGACCTATCTGCTAAATATCATGTCTCTTACATCAAAAATCATTGGACTTCCATACAAACTACCAAACCCCTTTTTTACCCCTTAGGGGTGGAATTTCCAAAAATCGTTTCTTAGAGTATTTTCACACCCTATGAGGAACCTACCTGCCAATTTTCAAGTTGGAAGGTGTTATAGTGTCCGAGATTTCATTGTTAATCAGTGAGCTTTCATATTACCGCGGTTTTACTCGCGTCCCGTGGGAATGACCCGGATAAAATATAGCCTATGTTACCCGCCGATAGTGTAGCTTCCCAACAGTGAAAGAATTTTTCAAATCGGTTCAGCCGTTTTTGATTCCATCGCGAACAGACAAACAGACAAACAGACTAACAGACAAACAGACTAACAGACAAACAGAGTAACAGACAAACAGACTAACAGACAAACCGACAAACAGACAAAAATTTTAAAAACGTTTGTTTTGGCTTCAGTAGCATACAAATAATGCATAACACTAATTTTTTCGAAAAAATATTCAATGTAAAGACACAGCTCTGTCTACAATTTTAGTATATGTATATGTTGTGGACCAAATGATAATTTTTGCATTATCCATAATGCCCGGTCATTATGAAGAATACCCAATCTGAGATAGCAATTTAATAATAATCATTCAAATAATCTAATTGACCGGGCATTCTACGTATTGTACATCGCCCTTTGGGCAGAGTAATACAAACAAATTTGATCAGTAATTTTTCATTTTTAATGTTACTTAAAATAAACTAAATGTTTAACGATTTAAGTAATCAGTCAGATTTTGTAAAGCTTGGAACGTCATTGTTTTGTCATTGTGGAAGTTTCAGTTTTTTGTAGCAAGCATGATTTCTGTCATGCTTGCTACAAAAAATTACACTCTAAGGGTAGGGCAGACAAGACTGCGTGCAGTCGGATTTACAGCAATTCGTTTCTGTCATTAAAACCTAACTTTCAGCTCGATGTTTTCAGGCTCAATTGGCAGCGATCAGGAGGAATTTTTCGACGCAATTTTTTAGTTTTAAGTTTGTAAATATTATAAAATAGATAAGTACTTTGTAAATATTATGTAGGTCTTGTGTATTTTAAAAATTGTATAAATAAACAACGTTCAGCTAATGTTCTAGGATATGTATTTTTTGGACAATGAGTTACGAAATTAAAACCTATCCGCGTTCGTCCATATTCGCTTATAATGCAAAACTAAACACAAACAATAGCGCCCGCCGCACGAGCCGCATGCTGAATAGCGGTCTCTGATTGGTCAAATCGTGTCACGCGTTCTTCCCTCCCTGCACCGCGTCAAATTTGGCTTTATTATCAAACTGCCCAAATGTCATGTAGCAATATAATAATGACCGTGCAATGTGATAAATATTGAAGTTTAGATAGTAATTAATCACTTAGCCCAATAGAGCTAGACATTATTCATAATGCTCGCACATTATGAATAATGCCCACATTAATCACCTAGTCCATAACATATAGATAAAATGGCAAATATAATTGGTATATTAGGAAGGAAAATATAAAATGTTTAAGAAGCATTCATATTTTTTTTCCATAATTATGTTTTTCGAAAAAAAAACTTTAACGTAATTGAGTACTTTACCAACTGCCATGACATTTTCTTATTCCTACAATTTTCAATTTTTACGACCTTCTAATCTTCACTACAAAATGATTGCAATTACCAATTCCTTTACAGCACCAATGATTAGAATCTTTACTTTATTGGGGATTAACTAAATAATCCCCGAGGATGCAGGAAATAGGTACATGTCCCTGGTAAGATATTGACTTTATAGACCACATATGATACGAACCTTATTACAACGCATTAAGGCTTATTATCGCGTGGCAAATCAGAACTCATTTCAAGGATTAAAATAAGCTTATTCCATCGAATACGGTGCTATACTGAATAGGATATAGTTTACGACTATCATTGTAAGTTTCAGGAATCAGAAGCCGGCTTGGCTTAATATAACAGCCGACAGTTAAAATCATAATCCTATGTAATAGTGGTTTTACGACTATCTGCTAAATGGTACAATTTCGACGAACAATATAGCCGATTGAGGGTATTTTAAAGTCTATTTGTCTTTATTAAAGCTCGGCAAAATAATTTTATTCGACGATTTAAGTGATCTTTATTGGGATTCCTTAAATTAATTATTATGATTTTTGATTTCCTTCGCTATTAAATCTCTTTACCCCTCTAAGATTTGCTGTAAGAGAACCCATATCTGGGTTAAGCTCACCTTTGTGCAGACGACAGCAGGTCAACGTATACGAATCTGTCAAATTTAACAAATCAAACATTAACCTACCGCCATTGCGATAAGGTTGAAAATCGATTACAGAAATTTGACAGAATGTGGTAACTTGATGTGCTGTTGTCTGTACATTATTTTCACCTTTTCTAAAATATGTATGCAAAAGAGTGTCGATAAAAAATTGTAAATATAAATGATTTGTATACTTATGGAGCAGTTAACAGAGTATATGATCATCATCAAGTAAATTAGCCGGCTTATCGGATATTCTTGTACTTTAATCCATACTAAAAAATAGTCTTCGCTACACGTCTCCACGTCAAAAATTGAATAACAAAAAAAAAAAAGAAATGTTTTACCTTAAAACAAAAATATCCGAAGCATCCAAGTTATTAATATTACCTGCATAGACTTCATAAATATCGTGCCAGCCAGACTACATGATACCTAGGAAATTACAAGACTGACTGCTGCAGCAAAATGGTGGTAAAATGTTCAACATTTCAGGTTTATTAAAGGTCTTTTTATTTCATTTTGGTGGTTGCTTTGATTAGACATACTCATTAGGTGTGGGCAAACTGTTTTATTTTCATACTCTTTGGAAACTAAATTAATATTTTGTAGTTAGAAGGTGATAATAGTAGTGGTTAGTAGCATGGAACTAATTGGGGTGGTAAATTCTTAGTTAAATGTGAAAAAACTTTTCTAAAATGTTATTATTTTTCACTTCACTTTTGACTGTGAAGAGATTGAGATACGATTTCGTGTGTCGGAAGGCAGATCAAATTGGTGGGTCCCAGTTGTGAACATCTTTGCCAGTCGATGAGTAATCACAGCCAAACAGTCTGACAACCGGTCTTACCAAAATATATCGGGTTACCCGGCTAACTGAGTTCAGGAGGTCTGTTAGGTAGTCGCTCCATGTAAAACATTGATACTCAGCTGCATTTGGTTAGACTTGAAGCCGACCCCAACATATAAGTTGGAGAAGAGCTAAGCAGATGATGAATGAGACAAATAGTCACCATATTTTTTTAGACATTTAAAGAGGAGATAAGAAACACTTCACTTATCAAGAACAAACGCAGTATTTCGAGCCCATGGGAATAAATGAGAGGCCATGTAAAATGTTCAAAGTATAATTGTCGTCAATTAGTATCACATAGTAAATCATGAAGATAGTCAATTGTCACAAAGCTGTGTCGATCTCATGCCTCTGAAGTGCCAAGTTTGTATGTCCGTAGTCATCTAGTTGGACTTGATGGGGATCTGTGAAAAGAAATTTTATTATTAGGGGTCTTAAATGTAAAGGCACGCAAATAGTGTGTGACTGTAGATATTATTTATTTTGTTACGTAGGTCCTGTAAGATTTTGTTACTTATTCGACGAATGAGAAAAACTTCAATTAGCTTTCGCCAGCGGTTTCACCCGAGTCCCGAGGGAACCAAATCGCACCCTTGTATCAAAAGCAGCCTTCCTCGATAAATGATAATGAACGATTTTTTTAAAGCCGTTCAGTTTTTACGGAGGTTAGCGCGTTCAAACAATTAAAAAAACTGTTTTTTTTCCCTTTATTTTCTAAATTTTAAGTCAAAGTTTTTCTGATTATAAGTGAACATAACCAAGACTTTAAAAAAATCAAAAAAAGTTAATAATATTATAATGACTGACTGTTTAATCTAATGTCAAATAACAAAGTTACTTCATGATTAACTTACCCATAGTATTGCTGTAATATCCCAGCCGCCTCTTGTCGTTATTATTAAGGTGGTCCCATTGCTGTCGGTCATTGCTCCCGAACGTCGTGTAGATAACTGTGCTTACTATGTACAGGCTCGCGAGAGTTAACATTATTGCTCGCCAGTGATCAGGATTGTACTGGAGGAGAAGGGTATAATTATTATAATCATGCTAAAAATTATATGATTCAATTGTTAATAAGTACTAAAAGTGAATCTTTTTTCATTGCCATACAAATAGAGTGAAAATTATAATATATAATTAAAATTATATGTAACCCACAAGAGCTTCATTCTAATCAATAAATATTAATAACCTGATAAATGTATATTTTTCCTTGCCTGAACTGTCCCACTGCTGGGCAAAAGTTTATTTGCAAAAAAAAACAACTACGCATATGCTAACCATTCTTAGCAATAGACCAGTGGAAGTATGAAAGGACTTACCATATCATTACCAAGAATAAGTCCTGATACGAAGGGCACAGCAGCTCCGAATACACTGCTGATCGTACAGGATATCATCATCAGGGTACCGGAGTAGTTCTCTGACATGTCTTTGTATGAACTCTGTAAATTTTTCATTAAAAACGTGAAACAAGATCCAAATGAAGGAGCTTATGTTCCATTTAAACTCAAGCAAGGAGACTTCAAAAAATTTTTTTGCTTGTCCAAGACATCATTTTCAGCTTACATTTTTCAATCATAAATTTTAATGTAACAAAATAAATTGATCATTCAATCTAATTTGGGTCTTCAAAATAACTATTAAATTACAAAAACTAATGAGAAACATAAATCTTGGTGAACTTACTAAAAATCCGCAATATTGTAAAGCTAGCTGGCCCAATATCGCTGTTAACACGATAATCGCCTGGCAGCTCCATTCACGAGGAAAATTTGGGAGCATCGTTAATCCCATTACTATCCCGAAAGCACCTGCGGAAATTAATTTAATACTTCATTAAATTAATTTAAAAACAGCATGTAAACCTATAAGTTTGTTTCAGTGATCGATTTATGTAGACTACTGAATTATTATCAAGCAAATGTTTTTCAGACATTCATTTGACGCACAACAATACTGTCCAACCAACTATTCTCAGATGTGTTGCCATGTGCAAACGTGTTACGCTGGCTTGAAATAAATCACTATACAACCGTATTTTTTTATATTTACAGAAATATATTAAAAAAAATGAATACGTACCTAAACAATTGATCACCTTTCTAAAGAAGGTTGCACTGAAGATATAGTGGAGGTAACGAATAGAATAGATCCAGTCGATGAGAGGACTCATCACCAGGTATCCAGCCGCCATCGCGATGAAAGGTAACATGGAGTACCATGCACTCTGAAGTAAGAAACAGTTATTATTAACTTAAAAGAAATTAATAAAATAAATGAATAAACGTTACATAACTTAGAACTCAACCACTCTCTGTAGGTTAAAATCAAGTAATAATGCCAGCTCATCAATACATTTTCAACCTTATGACAATAGTAGAAGGTTAAGATTCGATTTGTAAAATACAGACTCGTGTAGGTTAACCTACTGGCGTCGTACTATGAACAAATTATTTGTAAGATTTCCCCATTGTTTAAGCTACCTCATCCACATGACAAAAAAAACTATGGTCAGTTTTAGAGTTCTAACTGCTTCAATATTCAAGCTGAACTTAAGGTTCATTAAATGTATGATCGAGTATATACTTACGTCTTGCAAAGATATGCCATAAGTCATCAAATAAGCAGGAGCATGTACTAAGAAAAAGATAAAGAGAGCATTACTGGAGACATGTGATGCAGTTGCAGCCCAGAAATGAGACGACTTGAGGATATCACGCCATGGACGGCTTATTTCTTTCTGAAACATGGAACCAAAACAATTTATAGATTGCAACCCCTCACAAAATGTGTACTTCAAATATGTTTTCAACCTGTTTGGGCATGCATCAAATACCTATACCAAAAATAACTAGTAGGTAAAGTTTTATTTAATCCAATTATAAGAAAACATCTAGTTACCTTCTGATAACATTTCAAAGTCTCCCTAATAAACTCCTTCTCCGCATCTCCAACAGCCTGATGCTCTCCCGGTGAGCTGGCAGTCAGAGTCCCCGATATGATGGACATAGACAGCGCCAGCATTGCCAGCGAGTAGTACACCAGCTCCCAGCCCAGTGGTGCCGAAGATAACAGTCCTGATGTCGGCAAGGCTATGATTATGCCTAATTGTACACCTAGAAAAAAGAAAACGAGATATATTATTAGAGTCATCATCTCTCTAACCCTTTCTCATCTATGTTGGGGTCGGCTTCCAGTGTAACCAAATGCAGCTGAGAACCAGTGCATCACATAGAGTGATTCCATCTGACCTCTTAAACCTAGTTACTACGAATACAGGTTGTCAGACTTACTGGCTTCTGACTTACCATCACGACTGCCAAAGATTACGATATACAGCCGAGACCACCAATTTATTTATGGTATAATATAATAAAAAAATGGTATAAAATAATAATTCATGAAACTATTAATTAGTTTTCAAAATTTAATAACCGTGGATACTACCATTATGAAGACGATGGCTACAGATATAGACAATAATAGCATATTTAAAGAATAACAAAGGTTTCCTTTATTAGCATCGACCTTAATAAGTGAAATTCTTTTGATGTTATTTTTTCATAATTTTGTTAATAGGTAAGTATGTAAGAGAGGAAAATGTGATTATAGACCCGAGTAATTAATTTTTATGATGAAGTCTTTTGATAATAAATAATTAATGGAGGTATGCTTAATTACGTGAACATAAAAGGACGAAGTTTAAGCTGTATTAAGTGAATTAGTATGCATGACGGCAAAGTTTTATATAGTTCCGTAGAGCGCAAAGAAATTACAAAAGAACTGTGTTTTAAGTTGAGTGGCTTAGGAGTGTCTTAATAAGTGAATACAAATCGTGTTATTAACACAAAATATAAAATTGTATTCAGAAAGCAAGCTTTGAACCTTTAAATTGAGTAAGACTAACCGATTTATTTAAAGAAAATAAACTTGCTGATATCGTAACTCGATATTAATATAATAAGAAACAATACTATACCTCCGTATACGACATAGTTGAAGATCTTCCTCTCATTGGGAGGCAGCCACTTGTCGAGCAGCGATCGGTTGACGGTGTGGAAGCACGCGTGAGTCATACCCATGAAGAGCTTAGCGTTGCATGCAGCTACCCAACCTCCCTGAAATTATATAGAAAGGATCTTATTAAAAAAACAAGTATTGAGTCCTTCTAACCTTGTCTTATTAACGTGACTTTAAATACTTTAAGTCTTTGTTCTTCTCTAACGAAGGCAATTAACATATTCAAATAACGTAATAGTGTATAGAATCCTCTAATATCTAGACGAATAAATTGTGACGTCATTGTATTTGCTACGTTTTGTTATTCTCAGCACTTCTCAGGTAAGCTTCTCTTTCAAAATCAGCACGATGAAAATAATTGTATATAGTTGACTAACCTTATTGATAATAGTCGGCAACGCCACGCACAAGGCCCCATTTACCAGAAGGATAGCTGACGTCACTAGTTTCCCACCAATCTTCCTCAGTAGAAGTTCAGAAGGCATCAGCATCAGAGAGTAGCCGAAGAAGAATGATGATAGAACAGCTCCTTGGATCTTTGCATCCCAGTTGTGTATCTGGAATGTGAGTATGAAGGTAGCTTTGGACGATCTTGAGACGCGAGTGATATTCAAAAATCAAGGGCTAATAGTTACAGATGATTTGATTTTAACAGTCTAAATTTAACAGTATTAACAAGACTAGATCGCAAATTGTCGCAGTTAGTTCACAAAATGTATCTATAAATAAATAAAAAATGATCTAGTCATTTTCATACCAATCCCTCTGCTTTTATTACATTTTACATGTTATGGTTTAAACGTTTATCTTTACCATTTTATATTCTATTTTTCTATTTACCTGTATATAAGTATCATCCCGTCTGGTCGGATCAGTTACTGCTAAAACTGCAACCCCCATGCTGCCCCTAATAAACCCCATAGTGATGGAACTGGCTAGCATGTACATCATTTGTAAATGCCTGACGCCAATCTTGAACCCTGGAAAGAAGGTGAGAAGATACAGTCATTTAATTATGAGGAAAGAAAGTACCTGTTAGCATTGAAAAAAGACTCTTGGTACGACTTTTAATTAAGATTGCTCTAATGGCCTGCTCTTAGTCTTTCTATACCTTGGTGGCACCGTATGGTGAGGAAGGTCGTCTAGGCTCTATGCCGTTCTTATATCGCTTAACCAGTTTCTCAATACTATTAGTTATCTTCCTTACTCATTGATATACTGAGAAATGGATATTCACTTACCATTCTTCGTAATAACGCCCTGATGCCCATCTTCAAATTGAAACCTCAAAAATTCCACGTCCATTTTGTTCGACAACAAAATAATATCAAATTACAACAACGCACTGTTACATTAACTGTTAGCTCAAAAAAATATGTTTACATCTATCATATTATCTTCGTTATCTCCCAGACTATTCCTAAAACAATGAATTGTTAGCTCAGAGTAAATAATGCTGATTTTGTACGTAAATAAAACTATCTTTGTGAGTTAGTTTCTAGTTTTGTTCCATACTCAATTTTCGACCATATTCCATTGCGTTAAAGCTTAGATTTGTTTATCAAAAAACTGTCAATGGTTTGAAGGCAGAATGTCAAAGTATATTCTATTTAAATGATAGTGTGTAATTTGTGATTTAATTGCAGACGTGAGGAGAGACAAATACCATGGACTGACGTCTAACTGCGTTCATCAACAGTTTAGTCATTGTTCTATAAAAATGCTATAAAGAATGCGGGTCAAAATAACAGGTATCTTTGTCAGACACAAACGATTTTTAATGGTTTTGGTAGCTTGTTTAATGCGTAAGTACTTAACATAAGATGAAGCCTTTGATGAGCTTCATTTTCACCCAGGCACCTAGGTTATGGACTTCCAAGGTTCGAAATATGTAGGAGACACAATATCAACAATCATTTTGGTTACACCGTTCATAAGATCATTCCTAGCTCTATATACGTACGCGTACGTCTGTATTAATAGGAGCTATAACTTAGCTTTTCCCAACAATAATAATATTCCTGATTCCTCACGCTTGTATAAGAACAAATCCTTAAAGGATTTAACTGTTCGTCGAGGAAACATTGAGTATTCTCCACAAACTCCTTTGTAATTTACACGAGAGAACATTAATAGACTTACGAGGTTTATAATTAAATGAGTAAAATATTAATTTTGTTGAGCCATTGAGACTCGCTTTGTTCCCGTGTTTATGTGTTGGCTTCTGTTGTTTAAAATCATCGTAATAATTTATCCGATATTTGTGTTAGGGAATAAATGGTTCTACAAAAGTATAATGTATGGGACTTTCCTGCTTTTAATTTTATACATGTAAATATGATGGCTATTCTTTTCTCTTGTTACAAGTTTGCGTTGTGTTTTGTTTTTCTAAATTGCTTCAAACTCGAAATATAATTTTTGAACCCGTTTACCACGATTCTAGAACTTTTTTCCACTATCTGTCCAAAAGTAAAAAAAATCTAATCAGTTCAGTAGTTTCGGGGCCTTTGGGGTCCCAACAAATAGGGTAAAAATTTTTTTTCACCATTATTTTGTATAGAAAGTACAAATAAGTCTACTTTAATGTTATAAATTGAAATAACTTATTGTTCATAGTTATTATGTAAGAAATAGAGTGAAATTCGACAGGTGTGGCTAATCCTTTCCTTGTGTACTGTTCTCGTGACTGCTTAGCAAAATAACTTAACTTACTAAGTATTATTGGAGTGGTTTCAATGAACACTTGGGAACACTCGAGAGAGCTTGAGTAATAACTTGGTAGTTGTGGAAAAACCACTCGATTGCGAATTTGATTTCACTGAAGTGTTAGACAATAACTACTAAATAAGTACTTTTAAATAAGTATGTAGTTATTATAGATAATATATTTTTTCTCATAATGCTCTTCCTAGCATTTTCCTTTACACGGGAAACAAGATATTCCTTCGTAAGACTGGTTATAGTAAGTAAAAACTTTTATGTATAATTTTTATTCAGACCTTGAGACAAAAATCTGTAGTATGTGTATCTTAAAGTTATGACTTCTTGAATTTTAATTACAAAAATAGAACTTTTGACACAAGAGAAGGACCAAGATGACGCAAAAAAAAACGGAATGAAAACGATGCAACATCTATTTGATATCATCTTTCTCTACGGCCACGTTAAAAGTTTCCACATATTCTGCAAGTGTTCTCATTTCAATTATGTTAATGTTTCTTACTTTGTGTTCACATTTCTATGCATAAACACTATCATTTTCAGCACGGTCGGCTTCATTTCTACTCTTAATTACATCTGCAGTCGCACTCTTTACTTTAGCACCACCATTAAACACTTTATTTAAAGCAAAAACATTTTTATGTTTCAGTGAATTTACTCTTTTAGTAATAGTTGTTTCTCTCTCTGCATTTTTATGTAGAAACTGGGATTTATTGTTATTGTCTTCACAATATATTTGCTCTACAATATAGTCGTTATGAATAAAACAAACGCATAATGGTTTAATTTTTATTTTCTTTATAATATACTTTTATTTCTTCTCAAATATTTATAAAATAAGAGAGGCTTAAAATCTACATTACATCGATATCTACATATACATATAAAGACTAGTTTGTACAAATTCTATCAACTAGAATTACAATAGATCAAAATCATAATATCTTACAAAGGAGCAATAAATACTCAGAATTTTATGTATGGTCGTAAATAAAATCTTCTTCAAGCTTTTATCTTATTATTCCGTCTACTACGTTAGCTTTATAAAGAGTAATCGGGTGGGTTTCTTCTAAGCTTTGTTTCTTCATCCATTTTGATTTTCAGTCATCTTGGGAAAATATTTTGAACAAAAACGCTTCATGGACATTATTAATGTTTGCTAGCTTCTAATTCCTTTTCGTCTTTTTTGTCTAATACTGGCGTCATTTCCTCTGAAAAGATAAAAATAAGTTAGTGTTTTGTGCACATTCTGTTTTTCTAACAGCAGATATTAGATTGACATTTACCTGGATCAGCTTTCCTCTTGTCTTTGTAGTCGGGACTATCCCAGGGCTGTCGGTCTGCGCTTCCAAATATTACGTAGATGAGATTAGCGCTGATCCCTATTGACGCAAATAGAAGAAAAACTATCCGCCAGCGAGAGATATCCGTCTGAAAACAATTTTTTGAAAATATAATAATAATGCTGAGAGTGAAAATTATGAGAAAAATTAGTAAAGTGCATGTTTGAAACATTAAAATTTACTGTATGGTATTATTTCCCTTCACTTACCGGATCATTTCTAAGAATAAAACTGGTGATGACTGGAGTTATAATGCTGCCGATACCTCCAGCGAAGTTCGTAAGCGATAGTAACACCCCAGCAAATTGTGGAGACAAATCTAAATGGTTTACCTGAAAAGTAGATAAGTATGAATAAGAACGGACCGTAAAATGGTTTTACTACAATCTGTCTGATATTAAGTTGCTTACCATAAATCCAGCCGAAATGAATCCGAACAAGAAAAATACAAGTACTAATAAAGCAATAACCATGTTCTTGTCATCGGGTCCCAGAAACGCGAGTGCAATGATTCCAAGCCCACCTCCGAATAAAGCTGAAATCAACATACAGACCAATTAATATATACATTTGATGAGCTAGAAAGCAGAGAAATGACAATGGAGGAACTAACTTTTACAATTTAAATAATATATTTAACATACCGAATGAGTTGAAGATTTTCCTGCAGACACCTAGAGATAGCCAGCCTCTGTTGTATATCTTCTGGCAGAATATACCAGATCCTATGGAGCCAAGCCACATCCCCACAAAAGGCAATGCTGATAATGTAGCACTCTGGAAGACATTGAAACTTTGTTATATTTTTATAATCTTAAAATCAAGACACTTTAAAAATTTATCCAAAGCTAGAAATAAAGAAACTATTGGGTACAGACAAAACGATGTTTATAATGTTTTTGTCACTGCATTGTTCAGTGGACTTTATAAAGACCTTTGTAGCATACTCACATTTCTCAAAGAAATATTCATGCCCCTCTCCAAGTAAGTGGGTAGATCGACAAAAAAGAGAATGAAGACTGCGGCACCACCAACATGTGAAGACACGATGGCCCATAGCGCTCCAGTCTTGAATATTTCCTTCCATGGTGTGGGTTGGCGACGCTGGAATATGAATTGTTAAAAGTTAGTGTAAAAGTTTTTCTTTATGAGACTCATACAGGTGAGTTGATGAAAAAATACTAGTAAAATCCCTGTATGGTATAATCACGTTAGGCGTATAAGAATAAAAAATCGGCCAAGTGCGAGTCGGACTCGCGCACGAAGGGTTCCGTTCCATTATCTATGAAAAATAAACGTACTACCTACAATTAGCCAAAACACGAACATTTCTCGGCAACAAAAAATAACTTTGTTTTTCATACAAATATATGAATAACAAAGTTATGATTTGCGGTTACTGAAAAAGTGCTATATCTCAAAAACTACTGACTGTATTTCGTTCAAACCAATTTTGGTTGATAGTTTTTATTAAGATCTATAATATATATTTTTTTTAGATTTTTCACTTTGGTAGTTTAGAAATTACAGGGGGGGGAGGGGGACACACATTTTAACACTTTGAAAGTGTCTTACTCTGAAATGATTGAATTTGAGAAAAAATGGTTTTAGAAACCTCAATCTCATTTTTAAAGACCTATCTATAGACACCTCACAAGTATAGGTAAGATGAAAAAAAAATTTTTTAGTTTCAGTTCCATGTATGGGGAGCCCTCCTCTAATATTATTATTTTTTTATTTTTGCATAAGAATCGTGAAGCGGTTAATCTAATACATCTACCTACCGAGTTTGAATTGTGTAGTCTTAATAGTTTCGGAATAAAGTTGCTGTGACATACGGACGGACGGACAGACGGACAAACAGACAGACATGACGAATCTATAAGGGTTCCGTTTTTTGCCATTCGGCTACGGAACCCTAAAAAAGTAGATCTATACATCTATAGCTTCTATCTATACCTATGATAAAACAGTAAAAAATCGTGTCTGTACATTAAATATTTTTACAAAACAAAATATGTGGGTTCTTAAGAAATTAAAAAAAGAGTAAGAATTCGAAAAAAAAATTGTATATGTTTGTCTGATTGCAAATGCTAATCTCAGGACCCACTGGACGGATTTTGATGAAACTTGGCAGAATAACATATAGGCTTATACTTTTTATCCGGGTACGGGAAATAGTTCCCGCGGAAAGCGAGCGAAGCCGCTGGCAGAAGCTAGTATTTTATAAAACTACAGCTTCAGTTATTTTAGACTGAGGCTAATTTAAGTCAAAAGAATAATTTTCAAATCAATCAGCGGAGATTTATCGTAGCATCTTAGCATCAAAATGACTGCTTAAAAGTGACCTTACCTTATTCTCACTACTAGTATCAAGTCCCATTTCAATATAAGTCTTCTCCTCTTCAGTCATCATGGAGTGCTCTCCAGGGGAGCTGGCAGAGAACCAGTACCATATGGCGGCAGTCAGGAACATGATGGCAGAAGTCACGTAGAATATCATCTTCCAGCCTAGCACTGTTTCAGCTAATAATCCTGATAGTGGCATCGCTATTATTGTGCCTACTTGGGAACCTGAAAAAAGGTAGATAAGTAGTTAAAAAAGTGTGTGTAGAAAAGGACTATAATATTAAATTTTATTTGACCTGAAAATGGTTAATAAGCTGTTCCTACATAATATTACAGTAAGATCTGTATAGGTGTGTTTTAAAGCAAGGCTGCAAAAAAGACGAAAGGACAGTTGCGTAACTCGAAGACTCACCTGAATAAACTATACCAGTATAGGTGGTTCGCTCACTGGTGGGTAGCCACCTGCCGAGGAGAGTGTGGCTGGCGGGGAACAGGCAGGCCTGCGTCAGACCCATCAACACTCGAGTAACACAGACTAGAGGCCAGCCACCCTGGAAGAGTTATTAATATAGCTTTAGCATGAGTCTTATTTCGGCAGACAATCAGCAATTAAGACAAGAAGGGTTCATCACAGGTTCATATTTATCTAAAAAAGAAAAAAATATAAACAGGAAATCTTTTATCATCCTGGCTATGGGAACTGATACGACAGACTGTAATGAAAGTACCAATAAAATCCTAACTACGCTTTTTCTATGACATTACGAATTCTAAAGATAGCCAACTTATATCAAATTAATAACACCCACCCTTTTTTTTTTTTTTTTTTTTTTTTTTTTTTTTTTTTTTTTTTTTTTTTTTTTTGTTTTTGTGTGGGAAAACATGGCAATTACGCATCCCTTCCTGTCGGGGGAGGGAGAGGGTATTGTGGGATCCCGGTACAGTTCGTTCCCCGTATACCCCCCACTAAAAATACCCAGCGGCACTCCGACCGGTCGCCTGGAGCTGGGGAGGCCTGGGAGTCCCATAGCGTCCAGGCCCCAGCCGGCGACATGCCCGCTCTAACGCCAGCCCCACAGCCTCCCTTAGTCGGGAGGGGCCTTTATTGGCGGAAGCACACGTGCCATTTTGGGCCTGACGAGTGGGGTGATCCTGTGATGGCAGGGGTGCGCCACGCGCGCCTGCAGCCTGCTGGTCATCCCCCTGGGCGGATGAGGACGGAAGTTGTGTCCGTCGTTCTCGGCCGCTCTCTCTTCGTCTGCGGAGCGGCGCTTGCGCAGAGGGTCGGTCTGTCCGTGATGCGCTCCGCGGCCATCTCTTTGTGAACTGACGTTTCATCAGAAGGAAGCTACCGCTGCCCTGCCTCCTCACCATCCAGCTATGGCCGCAACCATGCCGCTGGGGAGCAATGAGGTCAATTCCCGACCGCTGCACCAGGGGCGGCGGGGTTCAGCCCGAGATGGCACTCTCTAAGTGTGTTCGCGGGTACCACCGGGCTTTCGCAGTGGGTGGCACTCGGAGTCTCCTCCTCCCAATACCGATGCAGTAAGATCCGAAGCAGCTCATGCCCGGATCATGTACTGCACAGACGCATGGAGAGGTGGCCATGGCCTGCCGGTCGAGCCAATCCTAAGGTCCGGCCCGATGGCGTCCAGAAGCGCGGCCGAACGTTGTCGGAAGGCAGGTCCGCCGCCCAGTGCCGAGTATGGCGTCCTCACTATTCTCGGATTTCTCCCGCTCTCCGGGTCTGGGCGCTGGTAGCGCCCTTGTTTGCGCCGTCCACTCAGTACAGTTGGCGAAGCACCAAGCGTCGAGCTCCCAGGGGAGGGTGTCCCGGCAGAGCGCACGCCGCCTGCGAACTCACTGTGCGGGTAACGCCCTCGCCAACCCGCTGTGCGCATGGCCCTCTTTGTGGCCCTGCGGATGTTAGCAGACAGTTCCCCAGTCCTGCACAGTGAAGTCCGCCCAGAATTGCGAGCTCCCATAGAAGGGCCAATGGCTTTTAAGTAAGCCGGCATATAGATCGCCGCATTGCTCGCCCGGGCTTCCGAATGTCGCCGAGGAGCCAATGAGAGGCGCCCGCGTTTTCAATAAGCGCGACGGACAAGTCCTCTGAAGTGTCACCGAAGCGCACTTACTGTCGACACCAGGCCCAGATATTTCATCTGGGCGCCACACCTTCGATGCGGACAGCCTCATCGGTGGGATAATGGGACGTCGGGTGGTTGGCGCTGACCGACGCCTTATGGTAAGATAATACAGGGCTTTTCGTCTTGTACGCAGAAGGCCACCGTCAGCCTTAGGCGGGACAATTCGGTGTCCGGGCGCAGCACTTTTGCGAACCGCGGCGCCCGCGAGGGCCAAGCTGGCCGCCTTCTGGCAAACTGTCTCGCACCCGGGCAGTTAGGAGCGTGTCGCCACCACCTACTGATATAACAGATGACAGAACGTGCCACGGGGGAGGCACTCGCCATGCCCACGCAGCACGCAGCTGCGACTCATGATTCACAGGGGGCGGCTTCCTACCAAACTGAGCCTGTTGGGACAATCGGACTACTGACGCGTATCGGTGGATGCTGGCCGACTTGTCGATCCAGCCCTCAAGACGACTCGTGCGTCTATACGATTTATGCGATCCAAGGCGCAACAATAGCGGAGGGCAATCTATGGAAGCGACCGCCGCCATCTGAATATGGTAGAGTGGGCGATGGAGTTGAAGGCGTTGGCTATGTCGATGACAACAGCCACAGCTCACAAACATCACAACCGCGCCATCGCCTCCTTTACTGGGCCGCTATGTGACCGGGGACGAGGGCGTGCCACAGTCGAGCGCTCCGCTCGACAAAGCGCAACTGAGCGTTATGTCCGCTAGGATCGGGCCAACTGTGGCACAAGTGCCTGTTTTGATACGGCAGCTGAGGATTCTCTCAACATTTTACGGACCTACATTCTCCAGTAAGACGACTGGTTCGTATGGCGAGGGAAAGAGTCACCGGCCGCCCTCTCACTCCGAAGGAGCACAATTGGCCTCCTTACCATGGCTTGGAACCTACTGGCACGCTTAGAACACGCACTGGAAAAGATGGTTCCGAAACCTTTTTCGCCATCTGGAGGCGGTGACGACCTGCCAGCACAATTTTGCGGGGACACCGTCCGGAACCTGGGGCCGTCTTTTTTGGCCGGAGCCACAGCCTGCAACCTGCCCTCCCTCCCACTTCAAGCCTCGTCACCGGCGCGGGGGCCCTCCTCGCGGTGGAGCCGCACCCCCCGCACGCGCTCATCACATGTGCGGACGCGAAGTCCTGTCCCTCCCGCGCTCGGCACACAGGGCCTGGACCCCATCCAGCCAATCGTCGCTCGAGGGTTCGCGACTGGGGACGCCACGGGCGCAACTTATTTGCGTGCGCCACTCTCGGTACCCGGCTTCCAATGGGTCAGCCCCTGTCGAGACTCGCACTCAAACACTCACCTCGCGTTGTCCCTGGCGGGCCATTCTGCGCCGTCAAGTCGCCTTGGCTCTATAGTATGCTGCATAGAGGGCGCGTTATCGATTGCTCTGACGGCATGCCACGAAGGCGCGACCGGCGGCTCTTGGTGTGCCGCCTGGCCGCGCACACGAGGCGGCCCCGGAGCATCCAACCCAACTCATAGCGTCCCCGTAAACGGCGCGTCGAGGGAGGCGGACGGTGAGACCACTCCGAGGCTGCAAGGAGTTTGCCACACCACCCCCCCTACGTGTCATAGGAGTCCTCACTGACCGATTGCCGTGGCGGTCCACATTCGAACGTCGACGGGAGGCGACGAACCAGTTCGCTGACGGAACCTGCCGTCCCCCGTTTGGGGGGCGGGGGGGGGCCACCCTTTTTTCCCCCCCGGTCCAGGGGGTGAGCGCCCACCGCGGAAGTGGCGAGCCGGCCCGACCGTGCCCCTGCTTCCCCTGGGTGAATCTCGAACCCGCACGTATGGTGGTCCGACAAGAGTCCTCCACCAGCTCCACCCGGCAGTCTACCTACACAGGCCGCCGAAAGAAGGGGAGCGAAGGCGTAGTCCACGATGGAGCCCCCCTCCGCCGCACGCAATTCTGAACTTGCCTCTATTTAGGAGGGACACTGACGGACGACACGGACCAAGTCTTCCACTCACGTCCTCGGGCATTGGTGATTCGGTTCCCCCAGCTCACGACTTGCATTAGAAGTCGCCACACCGACAACACCATGCTGAGTCACTCTGGCAGCCACCATGGCGAGAGTTTCGAGAAAGTTCTCGAAGTCCGAGAGGGGCGGTTTGCGGGAGCCAATACCACCCCTATAGAGGCATAGTCTCCCCACGCGGCGGCAGAGTATCGCTGGTCCTCTCATAGAGCGAAAGAGGAGGGGAGTCTGTGAAGGCCGCGACCTAACCAATGCTCAGCGTTATCGTCTCCCAGCCAGCTGCCAGGAACAGAGTAGGGCTCGCGACAACCCCACGTCGCACCAACCAGCTCGGGCCAAATAGTATGAGCGAGCAGGCGTCTGGGCGCTCTGCAGTGAATCTGATGTTCGCCTGGAGAATGCGATAGGGCCTGGCATCAGTCAGTGGTTCATGGCCACTTCCCTCGGCGGCTTTGGCACCCGAGGACTGGGTTCCAGGTGGGCGCGGGCAGGCTGCAGGGCCTGGACCCGGCGCTGCGCTTTTACCTTCCTTACGGAAGGAACGGCATTTGTCCTGCCGTCCATGACGTGGTCAGCCGGACGACCACTGGCAGCTACATTCTGCGCAGTGGGTGTGGTAGCCTTCGCAAGTGGCCGATGCTGGCCCCTTCCTTTCCGCAGCGGTAACACAGTTTCCCTGCCTCGGCAGTGGTACGGACAGAGAGCCCGGGGTTGACCAATGCCCAGGCACTTAACAACGCGCATGCTGATTTTCGACGCGCCGAACCCCCCGAGCTTAGCCGACAGGAGGCGACCTTGGCCAGGCTTGCCCTTAAGCGCCACGACTGGGCACTCCAGTCGATGGTGCCCATGCCTGCGCGCCAGATCTAATGGCCGGCCCTTGTG
>NWSH02000525.1:10147653-10169164 GCA_002382865.2 Heliothis virescens | reverse complement strand
AATGACACAGCTCAACAGTCCATCCCCCGTCTTTCCATCGCTCCTTTTACCTGCCCTGAGCCGGACAGGGCGCGTCCACCGTCTGAGCGCTCCGCTTCGAAAAGCCGAACTGAAGCTGTCCGACTAGGTCCGGGGTCAACTGTGCACAAGTTGCCTGTTGATACGGGCACAGCGAGGATTCTCTTCGAACATTTTACCGACCTCATCCACAGTAAGACGATGGGTCGGTATGCCGAAGAGGGGAGATCCACCGGCCCCCCTTCCTTCCGAAGGAGCGCACCAATTGGCCCTCCTTCCTTCCATGGCTTTTGGGAACCTCTGGCACTGTGTTAGACACGACACTGAAGAAGGTCCCGAAACCTTTCTCCCATCTGGGAGGGCGGCGATTGCCACATTTTTGCGGGACACCGTCCGGGACCTTGGGCCTCCTTTTTTGTTAGCCCGGAGACAGTGAACCTGCCTCTCCACTTCAGCCTTCCGTCACCGGGGGGACTCCTCGGCAGGTGGAGCCGCACCCCGCTAGGCGCTCATCAACTGGTTGGGAGCGAAGTTGTCCCTGCGTGAAACAGGGCCTGGACACCCCATTCCAGCAATGTCGGCTCGAGGCGTTCTTCGGCGACTGGGGACCCCACAGGGGCAAACACTATTGCGTGCCCACTTGTACGGCCTCCCGAATTGGGTCAGTGATCGAGACTCTCCAACATTCTCCACCCTCGCGTAGGTCACTGGGCGGCGCCATTTGCGCCGTCAAGGTCCGGCCCTTGCCTTCTTCATGTATTGCTGCATAGAGGGCCGTTTTTCGTTGTGAGGTCACGAAGGCGCCGCCGCCGGCTCCTTGTGTTAGGCCCTCCTGGGCCGCCCACACAGGCTGGCCCGGAGATCCACCAACTCATGCGTCCACCAGTTAAACGGCGCGTTCGAGAGGCGGACGGTGAGATCGGCATTGCAAGAGTTGCACACCTCGAGTCAAGGGAGTCCCTCAAACTGGACCCGCCGTGGCGTCCACATTCCGAACGATCGACGGGAGGCGACAACCAGTAAACTGGCACGAACACTGCCTCCGTGCGCGGACCTCCCGGTCCAGGCGTGGGTTGAGCGCCCACCGCGGGAGTGCGACCGGACCCACCGTTATCCGTGCCTCCTGCTCTCCTGAAGGTGATATCGAACCGCACGTATCGGTTGGTCGACCAACGTCTCCACCAGCTCCACCCGCCAGATCTACTACACAGGCGCGCCAAAGAACAGGGGAGGCGAAGGCGAGCGTCCACGATGGAGCCCCCTCCCGCCGGCATCGCAAAGTCTGAACGGTGTCCTCGTATTTTAGGAGGTGGACAGACCGAGACGACCACGGACCAAGTTCTCCAACTCACGGTCCTCGGGCATTGGTGATTCGGTTCCCCCCAGCTCACCGACCTTGGCATTAAAGTCGCCCACACCAACACCCTATGCTGAGTCACTCTGCCAGCAACCATGGCGAGAGTTTCGAGAAAGTATCTCGAAGTTCCGAGAGCGGGCCGGTATTTGGGGAGAAATACACCCACATATAAGGGCCATGTTTCTCCCACGCGCGGGCCACGTTATCCCTTGGCTCCCCTCTCTAAGAGCGAAAGAGGGAGGGTGAGTCTTGTGGCAAGTGCCGCGACACCAATGCTACCAAGCCGTTATCGTTCTCTCCTAGCCAGCTGCCAGGACACAGAGAATAAGGGCTCGCGACAAACCCCTTTACGTCCAACCAACCACTCGCAAAAGTACTGGACCAGGCAGGCTTCTGGGCCGCTCTTGCAGTGATTGAATGTTTCGCCTGAGGAGAATGCAGATAGGGCCTGGCATCAGGTCAGTGTCATGGCACTTCCCTCGCGGCTGGCACCGAGACTGGGGTTTTCCGAGTGCGGCTCGGCAGCTGCAGGCCTGACCGGCTGCCTTGCGGCTTTTACCCTTCCTTACGGGGAGGACGGCATGTACCTGCCCGTCCCATTTGACGTTGGTCAGCCGGACGACCAACTGGCAGCACATACCATGCGCCAGTGCGCTAGTCCGGTTAGCTTTTTCGCAAGTAGCCGATCTGATGCCCTTCCCTTTCCGCAGCGGTAACACAAGTTCCCTGCAGCTCTGGCTTGAACGGACAGAAGAGCCCGAGGTAGTGACCAAATTGTCCCAGGCCACTATAATAAAACAGCAACGCATACGGCTGTTTCTACGAGCGCCCGTTGCATCAACCCCCCCGAGCTTAGCCGACCGGAAGGCGACCTTGGCCAGGACCTTGCCTTAGCCGGCCACGGACTGGCGACTTCCAGTTCGCATTATGGTGCCCATGCTTCCGCGTCCGCCAGACATTCTAATGAGGGCCCGGGCCCTTGACGCTTCGACGGCGCAAAGCCCCCGCCCACCGCAACCGCGGCCCTTCTTACCTCCTGCTTGGTGACTGAGTCGTCAAGGTCGCAGTCACCTCTCATAAGAGTTCACCACATTTGACCGGGCTCACGACCATTGGCCGTTATTCCTCGAGACAGCTGTCTTGAGCTTCGAGGCCCAAACGAGGTCGCCCTTGGATGCCGCCCTCCCGCAAGCCCCTGAGAACTCGAGATTCGAAGCTCCCGTTATTGCGAGTCTTTCGGCAGAGTGAACTTCTGCAAGCCCAAGTGCGCTGGTAGTTCACGCTTGCACGAGCCGCCGTTTTAGTACGGACGACGTTCGTACGCTCTCCACCTCGTTCAGCCGCCTTCTGGGTCAACTGCTGAACCACCCACAGCTGCGTTTTGGGGGGGAGGGCTTTGTCCTACTTACCTCAAGCTAAAGCCGTAGACTTGCTGCAGGAGGGCTTTGGAGCCGATTTCTTCCCTTTCCGCTATCCTTGGTACACTTTTATCCAAGGTTCGTTTGGCAAGGCAATCATCTCACAGGTAGGTGAAGAAGAGGGCAGAAGTGCGATCTTCCCTCTGGGTCGGGTCTGGCGACCATCATGTAAACAAGTCGGGCGGCCGAATGTGACTATTCTTGCCCTTGCCCTTATCCTTTGCCCTTTGCGCTGCTCCAAAATGCGGCAATGAGGGCAGTTGAGGGCCTGTAGGTGCGCTGGGCGTTATCCGCCGCCCAGAAGCAGCAGGAGGCGGCAGCCGCTTTTCCGGCAGGGAGCCTATCCTCAAAATCCCCGCAAAACAGGCACTCTGACGTAGAAGGCCCTCTTCCCTTTTCCACCACCACCAGATAACACACCTTTGCGGAAAATGATATTCCTCAAAGGTATGGAGCGGAGGCGCAAATCGTTCACTGGATTCTTCGGAAGGTTCCCCATCAGGCCGAGTCCTCATGAAAGCTCAGGCAAAACAGGCACCGCGTGCAGCTGTCCTGGACCACCTCTCTCTGCAGAGACACAATGCCACCTTACGAACCTAGCAGGTTGCCGCGTTTCGTACAGAACGTGAGTGGCGCTGCCGCCCATCTCCTCTAAACCGAGTTTGCCAACTTCAGGCTCGCTGACCCGGCATTTCAGGGCCTTCTGGAACAGGTCCCCTTGACGGTTGGAGGACTTGGAGGCCCACCTCCCACAGATTCTCCCTTAGCTTGGTCCTCCAGAGCCGATGCGCTTCCATATTCATTATCGTACTTTAGCGCAGTCGCTGCGTCTGAGTAAAGAGACACTGATTGAGGCGCACCGTAAACCCGGTTTTTGGCGCTCTGAACGGTTTTTCCGTGCCCGCTTTTTTCATTAGAAGCGAATCGTCTCCAGCCAAGTCCGCCCTGCATTTACAGCCCGCTATTAGCGCGGCTTCATCCGCTGATTCCGAAGCAGCAAGCTTATCCGGATACGTCACATAGCCTTGAGGAAACGAGGCCTCTTCCTCAGACCTGGCTAGTATAGCCACTCAAAATCGGACCTCCGCGTCGGAGTAGTCGACCCAGAGGTTCGACCTCCAGCGCATCACACTGGGCCACGGATGGCGGCGGGAGCCCGGGGGGGGGCGGAGAACTTGCCGGGTTTCTTTCCATCGATAATGCCGAGCTCCACGGAGAATTGGAGTTTGGGTTGGCCCTTAGAAGGGCCTTTGGGTTGGCCCTGAGAAGGGCCTTTGGATTGGCCCTGAGAAGGGCCTTTGGGGCGCAAGCGCCCGGCGTCCCTCATTGGCTGCGACATAGCCACCAACAATATCGAGGTAGTCAGTCAATGGTGTTGCCTCGATGCACAGCGTTCGTTAGCCGCCGGCCTGCCACTCCGTTACGGTGGTCAGGCGCGACGTTGCCCAGGGGTTACTACGAGGAAGTCAACGCTGTGGGGGAACCCCCAATAACACCCACCCTAGAATTTCCGCAACAATCACCCTAGAATCACAGTAGCAATCCCGACTATCCTTAATGCTGAATAGTTTCAAACTTCAGTATAAGACTTGGCAACTTGCTCTAATTGAATAAGGAAGGGATCGCTCTAATTAGTTTTCGAGAAATGCATCGTCTTAGTGACCAAGTCGGGCGACATAACGAACGAGTTATGTTGCTAAGGGACTTATAATTGAGTTATAGTCATGGTCCCATATTAGATGTAACACAACGTTGGGTAAACACAATAGTCGCGTCTCTTGCCTTAATTATATACGGTCCCTTTCAAGACTTTTCAACAAAACCGATAGATTATATGTTTTTTTAACCACCAGAGAAACATGTAGGAAATTATTGTGAAATATCTATTAAAAAATAACACTGAGTAATGAGCTCTATCCAGGTAAAAAATTACTCCCACATAAAGGAATATTTTGATCATAATAGTTGCCAAGGAACTTACCACACTAGCTAAAGTTGGAAAGAGTCCCGTCAGACACCCGTTGGCTAGCAAAGCGACCAATAAAATAGGTTTTCCTCCGAATCTCTTGGCCAGCACACCAGCAGGAATCTGCATGCACATGTAACCCCAGAAGAACGATGACAAGATCAGACCTTGGATCTTTTTGTCCCAATTGTACACCTAGAAAGCAACAAATATAGTTATTAGGAAGAAAGTCCTTGTCAAAAAATAAGGTTTTCTAAAAAACTACGTGAACTATTAAGTGAGATGTTAAAAATGTTTAAGCAAAAGCAAAGAGTCTATTCATGTAGAACTTTTCCACAATTTACATTATGTCATAGAAAAAGAAAGATAATATTCATTTTTAAATCTAATCAAATATTTCTTGATATCTCGGGCACGTACCATTGATACACGTTAAAATATTTGGACAGATTTATTTAATAACAAACTTATCAGTTCTTCGTCATTGTTAGCGTCATAGCGGTGGTGGTATACTAAAAATAGTTTATGCAGTAGCTATCGTTATAGTAACTGCATAAAAATCTTTTTACTGAAATTTTTGCTTTTTAAATTGTGTTAAAAAAAAATTGTCCTGGCCCGGTATATAATTTACTCGGCTCAGAATATTTCCATCAGAATGTACAAACTGAATAAGACCAATAAGCTGACGATTTTCACCCGTAAGTTTGTATAGACGCCAGCAGGTCTACCTACCCGATTTCATCAAATACCAATCGAAAATTAACCTTTATTGTGATGAAGTTGAAAATCAAGAAATTTTACAGATTGAGGTAGGTTAATGCGCTGGCCTTTGTACATCATAACCATAAGTAAATATACTCCTACTTAAACAGTAGACAAAGAAACGAACCTCGGCAGTAGAATCGTTATGATGTTTGACATCAGTCATGGCGAGGATCGCAACTCCCATGCTGCTTCGCGCGAGTAGTAGCGCGACCATGCAGAACGACATGCAGATCATTTGGACGTGTCTGATGCCGAAGCCATGGTCTGCAATTAAATGGACAATGAGTATTAGGATGGAAATAATACGCTAGTTAAATAACTTTATATAGTGGAAAATGATAGGTAAAAGAGGCTTAAAGAAACATCAAAACTCTAAAAGGTGCAGTAGTTCGGGATATATAGGTATATCGGGATTGGTTAGGAACGTTCGTTGGTTAGGAAGAGCTCGTGGCTAACTGCGGAAATCAATATTCTGTCTATCTCTGGATTTGCTTACTAGTGATAGAATTTTGACATTAGCCCCATACAAGTAATGTGAAATTCCTATCACTGGTAAGCAAATCCAGAGTTAGATAGGTTATTGGGAACGGCCGTAAGTCAAAACCGCGCGGATCGACCGATCATAAGGTTAAGCAACGCTTGGCGCGGTCAGTCCGTGGATGGGTGACCATCTTGTCATAACGAGTTTTTCCGTGTTTCGGCCGGCTGTCGATTTGAACATGTTTTGGCAGTCGTTACGGGTAAGTCAGAAGCTAAGAAAGTCTGACAACCAGTCTTACCATGGGGTGCCAGGTTATCCAGGTAACTGGGTTGTGGAGGTCAGACAGGCAGTCGCTCCATGTAAAACACTGGTTCTCAGCTGCATCCGGTTAGACTGGAAGCCGAACCCTACGTAGTTGGGAAAAGTCTAGGCAGATGATGATGGTTAGGAACGTTCCCATGTTCGCTTTATTTATTACGGAGTCAGCGGTTAATAATAGTCTTTTTACAACAACAACTTCTTTCTCGTCTTTTTACGGTCGGTATTTTGTTAGTTTTCAATAGTTTAATGAGGTCGTTAACGATAAGTTTATAACTTAGATTAAAGCAGAATTGTTATAAAACGCGGTCAAGTTTCAAAACAAATTAAATAATCTCAAAGTGAGAATAAACTTAGAAGTATTAAAGCAAGTCCAATAAACGATATGAGAGAGAATAGCGGAGTGTGAACGGATTAGTTTTTAATTACTCGCTATCGGCGAACAGTCACGTATTGGACTTTATATCACCAAGTAAGCGTGGAGTTACTTCGATAGCTTCCAGTGCTCTGGTTATTATTTTTAACACTGTATTTGTTGGGAAGGATTTTAATTAAGCAAAAATGCATTTTGTGGTATGCTAAAGGTATTTTCTTTTGCATATACGGGTTTTCATGAGTATACTTTTTACATGAAAATATGTTGGTTTTGTTTTTATACCACCAGCGTTTTTGCTTCTTTAAGCTTTTTTGGATTTTCTAAAAGAAATATAACAAGTGCAGTCAGTTTAGTAGATTAATTTATGTAATTAACAGCCAGTCAATCGGTCGTTAGGTTAAGCAACTCTTGATGCGGTGGGTCCGTGAATGGTGACTCTCTTATGATAACGAGTTCCCTCCGTTTTGGAAGGCACGTTATTTTCGTAAGCATTTGAACAACTTTGGTAGTCGTTACAGGTACTCAGAAGCCGAAAAAGCTGACTGCCAGTCTTACCAAGGGCTATGGTTATGGTTAACATATAAAACACTGGCACTCACCTGCATCAGGTTAGACTGGAAGTCGACCCCAGCATAGTTGGGAAAAGGCTAGATTGTAGACATACATTTGTTCAAAATCATCGATAGAGTCAAAAGTTTTCCCTTCAAAATCCAGTTAGTCTTATGTATGGAAACAGAATCGTTTAAAACTCAGGTCATGACTGTAAGTAAACCACAGATGTTTACCCGTCGGGATGATTGGTGAACTCCGATTATTTGCCTAGGACGAATTGTAATCGATAGTCGTGTTTACTTCGGCGCGTGTAATCGATTCCAGGGGATTATCCCGTCTGCTCGAATGAGTGTGTAATATGTTGTGTTGAATGTCAAAAATATAATCGAGAGGATAATCTGATTGGCATTATTGTTTTATATCTGGTAAGAAGGTTTGATTGATCTTTTTAATTGCGATTTTGATTCGAATTGAATTAAAACTATTATGCGAATTTTAATTTCGTTTTTTTTTGACTTAATTTTGATGAGCAATTTTCCTCAAACGTTTTTATAAATTTATTAAAAGCTGTTAATTGGAAAATCGGTATATTTTTATTAGCAATTCAAAATTTCAGAGAATAATATTTTTTTAACTTAATTTATTGAAATTGGATAACTAGCAATAATACATGATTTTTTATAATTGGATTGAATTCGTTAGTTACTGGTGAGAGAAAATAAATAATAAAAAAAAATATATTTACGTTTATGGGTCCCGCCCTCTGAGGCTTTTCTCGCAAGTTTTTCCATATTTTCAGCCATTTTGGTCATTTGTGGTGCTGACTCCTCACATCACTCCTCGGCAAGGAATGACAAACTAGGAATACTGCTAACTTATTAATATAAAATAGTAAATATCGTCCTTTAAGCAAATTGCAACCTAAAGTTTTTAAGCATAAGGTTCATATTTGAGTTCTAGTGAAATATGGAGTTTAGACTTTTGAGTGACAGATGTGGTATGTTTCTATCAGAAAGTCTACAATAGCGGTATTAATGAGTATTTAGCATCGTCATATGGAATATTTTGTGATGCAGTCTCTTCTGTTTTATCTTATGGGTCTGCTTGATGAAAATACAGTACTAAAAACCACGGCAAAACTTTAAATGTAAAAAATTGTTTACCATTTTCTAAAAAAAAACTATAGGAATTTATATGATTGCTTTATTTTTCAATTTGTGTCAAATGTTGTAACACTTTTATTGGAAGTTTATAACGGTTAGTTAATTGACCAGAATATTTCTTCAATTAGGAAATTCGTCCTTGAAAATTATATCTTTGTAAAGAAATTCCCCTTGAATAAAAGGCGTCAATTTCTTGCGTCATTACTCTCAGTATAAAAGAAAGGCTTGTTCAAGTGAAATCGTTGTAAGTGACCAGGAAAAGAGGGTCCGAGTTACATCAGACGTCTGATAAAGGATTCTGCTTTGACGGCTTAGCTCTACTCTGTAATGTTCCCTTTCATCTAAGGGTGGGTTTAGATAGGAATGACTAAAAATTTGAGCTAGGACACGAACATTTTTTGCAGCATTTTCTGACATGACATGACATTTTTTTAGTGTCAACAGACGCAGAGCATTTTTCGTTCTTCTCTTTAAAATAATTTAATGGAAATAGAATAAATTGGTTCTAAACTAACACTAGGCTTATTTAATGGACTCACTTATATTACTTATTGATCTTGCAAAACAATTTTTTTTTTATAAAAACACAATAGCATGGTATTTTTCAGAACAGAATTAAATCACGTAGCACATAAATCATACTTATTCATTACTCTGTTATGGTATAAATGATGGACAAACACCCAAATGAAGTGTGTTCATTATTAGTGAAAAGATAAGTTATATTTAGAAGCTAATCGCTAAGATTGTATTTGTTTGAATGTTTGCTCTGTGCTCCCGTCACAGTAACCTGTTTAAACTTTGTGATAATTATTATGTGTATATTGTCTATGTACTATAATAATATGCATATTATTGTCGTAGGCATAAAAACATTAACGTTTTTGTTAAAAAATCTTTAACGGTGCGAAACGAAGTCAAGTAAATAAAATTATCATTTATTAGAAAAAAAAATCTTTTTTCAAGAAAACTTTTAGTAGGTACAGACAAATTTTACCAATCGAACATTAACCCTACGGTGGTCGCGCCCCAAAAAATTCCATGAGTGGTCGCGTGGATTACATACGTAATCCATATACAAATTGAAAAATACAAAAGATTAAGTCATATACTATTTACGAATTAAATAGAAATAGAAACAATACAGTTTTCTCTATTTATACATAATAGTCACAATTAAATCACAACTTGTGTGTTACAAATACTCAGCAAAATAAAAAATCTTGCCTAAAATGGCACAAAAATCGTATATTTTATTCTAATTAAGATCACAATTTTTAAAATAATTAAAACTTCAATCTAAATATTGTTTTCTGCACAGGACAGACACATATTTTCAAAATGTTCTTCACATACAAACTTCCTGCAGTTGGTGTACATCTTTCTAGTGCTTTTGTTGCGCGCTCTTCCACAGTCGTGGCAATGGCGCTCGATGTACTTTCCGAGGTAGTAGGTTGAGTTTCTGCATACGTAATACCGAGAAAATCTTTTATTTTGGCTGTGAGAGTCCTTGGCAACGTTTTTTTACAGTTCCTTCTGCGCTAGTAGTCTTATCCATCCATTTCATCAACTTCTTCGTCGGCGCTCGATTCAGCTTCATAAACATCATTCCGAACACCGTCTTCAGCCAGCCATGATTAAATTGGTCATTGCACGTGTATTGTCCATTTTTTTCTTAAAAACTAACATCATATTACAATAATATAACGAAACAAAACAAAATGAAATATTATTTATCTAAAATAAACGAAAATATAATAATTCAATGTAAAAAAAAATACTCACGTAATTGGTCGCGCGGATTACAGTTGTAGTCCACGCACTTTACTGGCCTCCTGTAACACAACCGCTTGAGTCCTACTCTTGAGCTGCATGGAGTGCATCGCTCAATCATTCATTTGAAAGTACCTGGAGGCGCCACAAGCTAACGCAAATAGATTTTTTGAAATTAGCGATTTTGTTGAGGTGGATTACATAAGTAGTCCACGCGACCACTCCAGGGTTAACCTTCCACTATTGTGATTAGGTTGAAAATCTATTGAAGAAATTTGACAGATTGGGGTAGGTTGATGTGCTGTCTGTACATTCTGATTAGAATTTTTGTGACAATTGTTTCTGTAAGTACTTTTAGATTATTTTAATGAGTCATTTCAGCTTTTTATAATTCAGTGCTAGAAATTAATAACTCTTTTCCATTATGTTTATTAGATAATAATTAAGTCTTTCACAATCCGTAATTTTAACTTATCGCAATTTTTTGTAATTGGCTGTAACATAAAACATAATAACACAATTGTTTATTTTTATTCGAGCAGTTTACCTGTCATCTTTATGTTTCACTAGCATTAAGGGCCTGAGGTGAATCAACTTTTAAATTGTATAACAGTGATAAGAGCGTGTTTGATTTGTTATTTTTCATAAAAACTAACCCGTTTCCCTTTTGTTTCTCCAGAGTAGTGCCTATCTAGAAGTTGTTCAATAATATGAAATGACCCTTACATCGGAGTACTTAACATAAACATTCCCAAAATGTTTAAAATTCATACATCTACTACATATGCCCACTACACTACTAGACGAGACTGGTGGGCTCGGTCGAAGGATCGCGAAGTGTGGAAGCAAGATGGAGAGGCCTGTGCCCAACAGTGGAACAGTATGCAGAAATTATTTTATTCTTTAGTAATGTTGAACAAAAAGTCTTTTCTCAGTTGTGGTTTTGATAAAAAAATGCGATTGTAAATCATCTCTATCGCATTGCCTTTATCTGCGACCAGACCTTTGGAATATTCACAAGTGATTCCAATATTACAAATTGGAAACTTTCGCTGCGATAGCATTCCTTGCAAATATGAGTGTAACTTACCAAGTGCTTGCACCAACTTCAATCCAAGATATTAGTGTAATGGAAGCAGAATAATAGCTGATTTCAATATGCTCTCCAACGTAATGGTTGGACCACTTACCAACTAGTGGATATTTTCTTGAGATAAATGCTAAAAGGGTGTATTTTATACCCTAAGCCAAATAGAACATACTTTGCAAGATAGCTCAGTGAAGTGTAGTGCGTTCTTTTTGGGATAAAACAATACTTGTTTATTCTGATGTAAGTACTAGTAGTAGTAACAAAGGGTAACAATAAATATATTCTGAGATCGCGTCTTTTATAAAATAGTTCTTAATTGCTCTTTTACACGTGGCATTATTTATAAGCCTCATTAACTCATTACTGTAATAGTGCGGCTTTTAAATTCTGTTTGAAATTAAACCTTAAGAGCTCTCACACACTGACTTTTTTATAAATCCTTATTCCAATCCAAGTTTTTAGTCGGTCTGATACCG
This sequence comes from Heliothis virescens, assembly GCA_002382865.2. Classification (NCBI taxonomy): domain Eukaryota; kingdom Metazoa; phylum Arthropoda; class Insecta; order Lepidoptera; family Noctuidae; genus Heliothis; species Heliothis virescens. The sequence continues at coordinate 10,157,411 of NWSH02000525.1, read as the reverse complement.
GTGTAATATCTAATAGTAATTTACCCACGGCCATTTATTTCTATGCTGCTTAATGAGCCCAGTCAAACTATTGGCCTATTAAAAGTTTGTAGTATGCCGATACCCTAAAGTACTTGATAATTAATGCGACGTATGTATACCAATCTGCGTAATATCGTATGTTTTCCTTCATAAGCCCTGTCATCCTGTGCCTTATCTACTACCTTATGAACTCGTGGGTGTGGCGCGATTACAACAAATATTGTACTGTATAATAACTGATAAGTCTTCTGCAGTTTCATTTTCAATGTATTTTGTAAATCTGAACGATTTCGGCAACATAGCGACTCTAATTTGCCTGGTATTCAAATGCCATAGGAAAGGATAATGGAAAGGAAAACCACAACTTGACATGAAGATTTTTTATTTAATTTCATATTATGTTAATAATACCTACTTACTTACTTACAAATATTAAAAGATCTTAATAAGCTTTTATCTTTACTACATAAATTAAACTTAAATCTAACAAAAATGAGTTTTCTAATTATCTATCCTAAGCTTTTTACAATTTTACTGCTACAATAAATAAGAGTAAAAATTCAATAGCTGATTAAACCTCACACAAAATCTACTTAGGAACGATGTTTTAAATCATGAATTAACCTATGTTATTATATTTCAGTACTGTTCCACCATCATTTAGGAAACCTCATAATACGATGATGATTTAATAATGTCAGTCAGTCGGTCAGTCTTATTCTTCATTCTTCCGTGATCTGTCCTATAAGGAAGTCTTCACGATTCTGTCGTTTACTGCACTAACTACTTCAGGAGATTCTACCACTGTAGGTTTCTGCGGTCTCTTGCCACCTGGGGAGAATAAATTAAAATTAAAAATTTGGTTTTAAGTGTTTCAAGATTTTTAAACTTCTGAATTTATTGCTAGCTGACTTTTAGATGTTCGAAAGTATTGGTCTCTAAATAATAATTGAAGGCTCTTTGATATACATAATACGAAACCAAATAGAATGAATGAAATACTAGAATATATATACATATAGAGTGGGATTCATAGCTTACCTCCTAATAACATTTTCTGAAGCGTAGAGCAAGGCGCATCAATGCAGATGCACAGGATGAAGGCAAAGATGAAGGATATCGAGATATCACCCATGAATCTGTATAACTGTGAACAATATAAATTATAACATGAATACCATTGTTGTTGATGTATATAATTGCTATAGAAAACATTAATGAACTAATTTGTGATGTGACTGTGTTATTAATTAATACTGTATATTAGCTAAAGTGGCAAAAATAGAATTTAAATATCGCTATACAAATCATAACAATCATGATATTGGACCAATATCATTATAAACTGTTGAAGTAACAGATTTAGTAACAGATTTAAATGTAGATACTCACATTATTACCCTCGCTGAAGTAATAGGTCTTCACCCAAGTGCCAGTGGAAGTGTAGATGATGGGCAGATGGATCAGGTACATGGCGTACGAGAGACGAGCGGGCAGCTTCCATACTTGCAGGGAGAGGAACCAGTTGATAGGACCTGACGAAAGAAAGAATATTTTGAGTACCTCAAAAATAGCTGAGAAAACTTTAAGTTATAGTGTGTGAGCAAAAAGGGACGAATTTAGCAAAAATACTATCTGAACATTAAGAGGTTAATGATTGTTAGCTAGTTAGTTTTTGTTCCTTTAGTGAGAAAAATCAACTTTCCAAAAGTAAGCCTTCTACATTGTGAGCTTAGAATATTAGCCCCGTTTAACGAATTCTCGTAATCTGACTTCCCTATTAGGGTACGCAATAATAATGACTGTTGATAATGAGCAAATTATTTATTTATAACGTCTTTGTATACAAGCTTGTTTGCTTGTTTAATCCTTTGTTTTATTTTATAAGGTAAAAATAAATTACTACTTAAACATTGAAAAATCTGTGAGTGAAGTATTACGTACAGTCCCATTCAAATTGTTTATCCCTATATATTTTCCTAATTGATGCAGTCAAAAAGAAACAACGACTTTGAAAGGTTCAAAAAGACTCTTTAACTCCAGATTTAATTAAAACCAGTTTCTTTGTATTTAGTTTTCAAGACCACACTTAACCCACGCGAAACCGAACGTTTATTAAATATTAATTTTGCGAAGCTTTGCATGTTGTTGACGTATTGAGTTCATCATTAAGTTTGTGTGTAACGCCTACACTTAGACGTATGTTTATAATTAACAATACAACTAATAACCTCATCATGGTAGGTACGAATAAATAATGTTCATTAACAAAACTGCACGCAACAGAATATCAAATGTATGTAGTCCAGTTTATCAAATATTAATTGTGAAATTAACTGTAATTGAATTGGTTTCTAGTGAGGCAATACGAAATGCATTTTCATATTCTGTTTTTACATTTTAGAACATTTGTTCCGAAAATGATTATATTATTTCGTAATTAGTGAGACTAGATTCCAATTAAAAGTCCCAACTTTCATCGAGGGATATAGCTACTTTTTATCTTGATACAACAAAAGAATAGTAAAACGAGATGTAGGTGAAATCGCTGGTAGAAGGTATTTATTGACAAAGAAGATGTATTCTTACCTCCATAGCCATGTACGCATGCAAAGATGAGCCAGCCCAAGCCAATGGCCCATATGGCCCGCATGTATGCATTGAGGAAGTTGTCAAAGATTTGCGCAGTGTGATCAGTCTGCATCACGGGGTAGATGGAGAAGATGCAGAAAGCCATCATTGCGAAGGAGAGCAACCACAGGATCGCCACGTTCAACTGAAATATTACGACAGTATAAATATGTCATCCTAAATGCCTTCAGCATTGAATTCAAATGTATAGTCATCTTCATGCGAAAGTAATAGATCTAATTGTCAAATATGCAACTCACCTTAGATATCCTAATTTTCTTGTCTTTGCACAAGTACAACAGGTAACCGTAAATCATTCCCACGAAGAATGGAGGAGCTCTGGTTAAAGTGTTGAAGTAATAATGCTGGACGTACTTTTGGAACTGGCTCAAGCGTCTGAAAGCAAATTAATCTGATTAGATATAGTAAATGCAGAACAAATAACGGTAATAATATCGAGGACGAGGCAAAAATTTGTTAAGCCGAATATTATGTTATCATAATCGCAATTAGTGAAATCAATGATACCACGTTTGTTATGCGTGATAAAGATATGCCCATGCGTTTATGGAAACTGATAATAATTTGTTACAGATCTGTAAATGAAATAGTTTAAAACACTTACGCTGGATTAGCCAGGGCCGCAGAAAAGTCATTTAAGAAGCTGTATAGTGAAGACGAGACGAGAGAGAGAAGAACGATAGCGGTGAGCGCACACCAAGCGATCTTCTCACGTCCAAACAGACACACGAGTATTATTGGGCATATTATGTACAATTGCATATCCACTGAAAGGTACCAGGTTTGAGCAAGACACTGAAACAAAAACAATAAATTAACTAACTTCGAACTTTGTCAAAAATTAAGAAAATGTTACGATGAGTCGAAAGTGTATTGTTACTTACAATTTCAAGTGGGTTCACGTAGTTTTGGATGTGAAGTAAGGCTGACCACCAGTATTGCCTGCAATTTTCTGCTGCATGAGCCTGGTTGAGCCAGTAAGGTCCATCAGAAACATGGTTGAATAGAGAAGCTTGGAGAAGTACCAACGCCGCCAAGAGTGGGAACATCCGAAGCAAACGGTTCAAGTAAAATAGATGGATAGTCCTGATGAACCGACCTGCAAATAAAATTTTATTATTATGTTGTTTTGTCAAATCGTCACGAGCTTGGTATTTATTAATCAGCTAACAATATCTATCTAATGCCAAATTGGATATTAATGTGATAAAATCTTATACTTTAAAACTATGGTAGATTATATAACCAGATTTATAAAGATAAAACGCTGTAGAACTTTGTAGAAGCAAATCATGATAGTGAAAACTATTAAACATAGTCTTCATATTATATTTGTAAAGCAAGAAGCAAACTGTAATTATGAAATAAATATTAAAACGAATTAAAGGACCAGGTTATAATACTTACTTCTAGTGATTTTTCCAATACAAGTATAAACAGCCAAAATACCACTAAGCATGAAGAAAGTATCCACAGTAATTGGTGCTGAATTTATCCATACACCTGAGTACGATGATAACCACTGTAAAGGAAACGATAAGCTTTATTAAGATTAAAGTGTTAGTTAATCAGATTATAAAAAATAGTTTAAGGTCTACTGATTTAAGGGATAAAGACACTGATTGCAAAAACGTTATAGCACTACTCTAAAACGATGGTGACTTTACTAGAGAAAATAATTTAAGAAACAAAAGTCACTCACATTTAAGGTATCGCCAACGTTGTGAACGAAGCCAAGCAGTGTCATACTGTAGGTGTGACCAACGATGACCCACATCATGGAAATGGCTCGGACTCCATCAACACACTCGAGAGCTCCAGGTCCTGACTTGAAGTTCAGGAACCGTCGGGTGTTTGTGTAAACAGAGAATGAGACGAACAAGCCGTTGATACGTGATGGAGCTGGAAAGACGATTGTTATTGTTAGGAATGGTTGTTATAGACGAACATTTTTGGCAGTAGGTATAATTTTCAATTACAATCCTTTTACTCGCAAGTTTGTGTTGTTGAATGAAATGCAATTCAGGTACCAGTAATGTTAGAAATTGTATTAGGTTTGAACGTGCTAGCTTTTTAAAAGAAATTATGTTTCATTTATCTGCAACATTGGTATCTTGTTAATATGATTTGTACACCTGATAATAAATACAAACTATATCGCAAATCAAGTCACGTTGATTTCGTAATTAATATCACGAGGATTGTTATCGTTCATGTGTATTTTGTTGAACAACTAAGTAAACGTCACAAAGACTGCAGTAACAATAGTCTGTTAGATTTGTAACTGAGTTTGGTTTCGTATTCAGTGGATCTTGACTTTGATTGAAATGCCAATGTCAATGAACTTACCTCGTTTAACGATCTTGTTTTGATACAAGTCGTAACCTGTACTGAGTATTACTAGCAGGCCGATGATCGAGAAGATAGTTCTGAAATAGAGAGTAAATATTACAAATAAGCACACAATAAAATTGAAGCTTTAAAAAAATCAAGAGATAAAGAGCATCTTGAAGAAACAATACAGATAATCAACTTACATGGCGACATAGTCGGCAGCAACGAAAGGTTTGTCATTGGGCAGTCTGCAGTAGTACTCTTCAAAGGTAAAGTTCAGGAAGGGAATCCTCGACTGGAAGAAGTCCACGGCTTCTGTGGGACTGCATGCTTGAGGAATACAGACAGACAACATAGCGCGCTGAGATGCAGCTATCAACAATGGAAAGAATCTGCAACAAACAAAATATAGTTTAAAAACTAATCTTAAATCGCTTTCATCTAACAATTGTAGTACTTTCAAATGATTTAAAAGGCAATTTTACGTTTGATTCTAAACTGCGGGAGAATATTAGTCTACCTGAATTCACAATTTACAATTTGCAGAGCTTTTTGGGAGAGCTTTAAATCTAACCTAATTTGGATTATAATGATCTAAATCATAAATATGGATTGATATATGGGGTGATGTATTTACCTATTTTCCGGAGTCTGTCCCATACCAGTAATTCCCATAACATAATTCTGCAGTCCTTTGTAGTCTTCCAAATCACGAAGTGTTTTCCTATTAGCTTGAGGGAATATACCAGGTGGGAATACAATTTCAGGCCATTCATCAGGCAGTAGGTCTGGCCATTCATCAGGAGTTGGGAAGCCTTCAGGGATTTCAAAATATGACTGGTCGATAGGGATTCTGATCGTGCAGTATTTTCCTTGAAACTCAATGTCTTCAAGGATTTGGTTGATGCTCAGACATTGATGGTAGTCTCCAAGGTCATTCCAGTTACCAGTGAGAATACCGCTTGGAATTCGTCCACTGGCATCGAGAACTGAAACAATAATTTTGTTCTTGAGTTACAGTAGTCTAATGGTAGTCCTGATACATCGTCTTTATTTACAAACTATGTTCATTATTCTTACTGAAAGGGTCTGAATGAAATCTACTTAGCTTATAAAATACCTAGTTTTTAAAACCATTCCATTTTGAAGTTATCTACATAGCAATTTATTTAACTGGAATAGTTCTGGAAACGTTGATGTCTGAGGAAGCTAAATGTAGTGTGTTCCTGTGCTAACTACCGAACTATATCCAAGTAAAGTTAGGCCATTAACGCGGCCATCGGTACTTCGCGTAATGATTCAGTATATCAAACTATATATAGCTTTAACTAACTGCTAACTTATGTAATTAACTACCAACAATTAATTGCAATATTACTGTACCTACAAATACTTTCATTAAAGTGTTTACAATATGCTAATGGACTAAATAATGATGTGCACTTCTCATATGTGGTTTCTGTTCTACGTAAAATTCCAGATGAAATGAAATGGGTTCATTAATAGTTTGTGCAATTTATTTTTTAGCAAGTAGTATTAGAATCTTGATAATGAAAAATAACTATAAGATAAGAAATACGAATAAACAATTGTAAAAACCAATTGCTATCAAAATCTAATTAGCACTAGTCTGTTATCTTCTAATCACCGAACAAAGGTGAAAAACTACGTGATTTCCCATATTCGCGCAAACTTATTGCTCGTGTAGATCTTAATCATCAATTAGTTCCTGAAGCGAATGAATCATTACTGATAACTAACAATTTTATTGATAAGTTTAAATTAAACAGCTGTGTAGCACGTGCTAATAACGTGTACTTCAGAATCGTGAAAAGATTAGGTATAAATATTTTTGAATGCTATGACGAGATTGGAATTAGGAGCAAGCATAGACGTGGTACCTTATCTGCATGATACAGGCTTCGGCCTTTTAAAGAAAAGCTGATGAAAATTATAATATTAAATCATAAGGCAGTGAGATATCATGATTTAAATAATTGAAATTAAAATTTAAAGAAATTCTTATTAAAAGCATATTATAATGTAAACGATTATTTTACAGATGCTCTGAAGTGGACAAAATAATGCATTATATTGTATTTCAAAATTAATAAAGTTTATTTATCACCATTCCTTCTTTTCAGCCATAACACTAGGAAGCGGTGTAAGGGGCGCGTTTTTGGGGGTGCTGTCCAATGTAATTTGACGTGAAAAAGTGCTAATTCATTAGCCTACTTTCAATAAACGATTTTGAATTTGACTTTGATTATCAATTAAAAGAGTCGTACGATGCTACATGTTGGTTTACATTTCATTGATTACGATTATCTAATCAAGTGGTTAAAAAATTTTAAAGCTTATAATGCAATATTAATACAAGACACCTGTTTTATGGTGATTATGATTTTTGCTAAACAAAGTAATAAAAATTAAGCTTCATATCTAGATAATCTAATACATACATACTATAAAAGAAAAATAACAAAAAGCTCGGTTGCATTATCGCATTTGTTATTTATTTATTTATATTTTCAAATACTTATTAGGAGATTGTATTCAATATTACGTTCTTAAATGCGTTTTACTCTTTTAATTGTATCTCAGTTTAGCAATTTAACTTAAAATTATAAATCCTCTGCTTGTGGTAGATTCTGTTTACATTAAATTGTAATACAAATGTTAGATGTAACATCCCAAAATAAAACTTTAATATATTATTAAATAATATATGACCCACAAACAAAAACTTCTTAAAATAAATACCCTATCCTCGTTTTAAAACTTAAAAGCCGCTTAGTAGCTTTTAACCAGAATACTACAAAATATACTCACATTGATTAGCCAAGCTATTGTTTGCCAAAATCATTAACTGAGTGTTACACAATTCAGAGTCAAGCACATTGTCGTACATATCCTGATCAAACGCACTCCTAAGGTAAACAACACGACCTTGTTCCTTAGCAAACACTGCATTTACAAGTAATAAAACAATTGAGTAAGTTATTGCACCCATCGCGACCAAGTGTCTTCGAATTCTACAGCTAGTATGGAGAATGATGGCTCACAAATACATTTATATTAATATCGGTTTAGATATCAGATCGCTGGTCAGCAGATAAGCCGGTAATCTTGCTAATTTATCGTATTAAGTGACGTATGTTTTGCTACTGTTATCAATTGATGAGGATTTTCATTGAAACTTATCGTGATTAACATACAATAGGAATGAAATAAATTGGAGTTTCCCTATACTAAAGTTTGAGGTCTAACAAAGCTACGCCTCAAGTTAATTAATTCCATTTCCAGCAATACGCACATACGATACATACGATATTTTACTACTGATCCTGTAAGCTCAGACTACTCACTTTTTAAAGAAGACCAGGATACCCGAAGATCTCAAAGTTGCTTATTACTTGACCCGGTACTTAATTGATCAAACCTTAATACCCTTATAACTTTTATCATATGGTTTGTTGCTACAAGTGAACAGTGATTGATTGGACTTGACTTCAGTAAACATTGCTCTAAACACTAAACTTTTTCTGCTCTTAAATCCGCAATTAATTCTAATTAGATTTATTAGTAACTCTGTTAGGGTCATTACTTTAAACAGCTTGAATTATTGTTCATTAAAACTATTGATGTTTTGAAAGAACATTGGACTAAAAAATTAAAACATCATTGTCGTCGTGAGTCAATTTAAATCAATTTCATCACCATTTTGAATCAAGATAAAATTCCAAAAAAAATGACGTATCCACGAGGTATTCCCTACGTATCTACAGGGTCAGGAAAAAAGAGCAATTTTGTCTACTACAATAGACTATGACGCATTTAAGAATGCCTCAATAAATAAATGAATCATTCGTTAATCTTTATTAGCTGAAATAAAGATAATCTATAATTATCTTTCTCCACACAGGATTAAATTTTGAATCAATACTTTATTTTTAGAATTTTGTATTGTCTTCTTCCTTATTTATTATTGTTCTTTGCTAAATTTATGAAAATAGATAAAACAATAAAACATTAATAGTTCGTGGGTGACTCATATCACACATGCTATTTATTTTTAAAATTAGGTACCTACATACATTCACAGGTGTTTTTCGGATTATTGTACCGATTGTTCTAATAATAGATGGCAGGTGGTTGGCCTCATCTTATCTAATCTATCTCGGCTTTGATTTAAAGTTTCATAGCATATCTCTAGGGAACTTAATGTTTGATTGATTTAATCCTTGATTGATACAGTGTACAAATCTGTAAAAACCTAATAATAAAACAAAAGGGCTTCAGCGTATCTTTTGTCCTAAGTTCATCCTCTAAAAATCTGGGACTCTATAGTTCCGTGGTCTGTTGGAGGCATACAACATAATCATTTAAAGATAAATAATAATTAGATTTAGAAATAAGTCAGCAGGATACAAGTAATCAGTACTATATTGATATTAGAGAGCGACACAGATGTATTTTCTCAATTAAAAAACCGGCCAAGTGCGAGTCGGACTCGCGCACGAAGGGTTCCGTACCATTTTCTATGAAAACTGAACGCATCTACTACCTACAACTAGCCAAAGTACAAACATTTTTTGGCAACAAAAAAATACTTTGTTTTTCATACAAATATATGAATGACAAAGTTATAATTTGCGGTTTCCAAAAAATTGTTATATCTCAAAGACTGCTGTCTGTACCACGTTCAAAATAATTTTCCTCGAAAGTTTATGTAGAGTTCTACTTTTGAG
>NWSH02000525.1:10110372-10130943 GCA_002382865.2 Heliothis virescens | reverse complement strand
AATTAATTTCAGTGTTCAAGGAAGACCGTAAATAAATTTGAACAGACAGTCGTTCCATCAAAGCAAACAAACATTAAAATCTTTTCTTTGAACAAGACTTTAGACTTCAAATAATAAAACATCAACTTTTAACTTTCAAATTAAAACAACTTAAAACCATAGTATTATTAAGAAACTGTTTTTTAGGGTTCCGTAGCCGAATGGCAAAAAACGGAACCCTTATAGATTCGTCATGTCTGTCTGTCTGTCTGTCTGTCTGCTGTCTGTCTGTCTGTCTGTCTGTCTGTCCGTCCGTCCGTATGTCACAGCCACTTTATTCCGAAACTATAAGGACTACACAGTTAAAACTTGGTAGGTAGATGTATATATTAACCGCTTTACGATTTTTGTACAAAAGTAAAAAAATAATAATATTACGGGGGCTCCCCATACATGAAACTGAAACTTAAAAATATTTTTTTCTCAAACCTATACGTGTGCGTGGGGTGTCTATGGATAGGTCTTAAAAAATGGTATTGAGGTTTCTAAAACCATTTTTTCCTAAAGTCAATCATTTAAGAGTAAGACACTCCCAAAGTGCCAAAATGTGTGTCCCCCCCCCTGTAATTCTTAAACTACCAAAGTGAAAAATCTGAAAAAAATATATGTTATAGATCTCAACAAAAACTACCAACCAAAATTGGTTTGAACAAGATACAGTCAGTAGTTCTTGAGATATAGCACTTTTTCAGTAACCGCAAATTATAACTTTGTTATTCATATATTTGTATGAAAAACATATAGATAATGGAACGGAACCCTTCGTGTGCGAGTCCGACTCGCACTTGGCCGGTTTTATACTTTTTGTTTGAATGCGCTAAGATCCGATTTAAAAAAATCCTGACCTTAGATAGCCCATATATCGAGGAAAGCTATAGGCAGCAGGAAGCGAGTTTAACCACTAACAAAAGCTAATCTTAAGATAAAATAATGAGTGCAGTGCTAAGTATGATTCAAGACTTAATAATTTTAGCTTAGCTTCTATTAATATGAGGGAGTTGGAACTTGGAGTGCTAGCTGCCCCATAATGTGTTCTTAATGACGAGGACCGTTCAGGTAATCGTTCCATTGTTTAATATATAGTGGAGTTCGATTCTCAATTTGCACATTTTGTGATCTCCATGAAGTCTTAGACAAGTTTAATGCGTTGTTTGTGCTCGTAAACGTTCTACATTTTATTGGTGTAGTTTCTTTATGAGATACGAACATGTTTGGGTAAGTAGTGTTGAAAGTAGCAAGTATAATACTTTATTTATAGCCTCCTGCCTACACCAAGACTTGATTATAAAATTTATGTAGTCCGATAGATTTTGAATCGAAGTATTTTGGCTTGAAAATTGATATAAAATTATACAAGCGATATTAAATTCTATAAACATTGCTATTTGAAGAATATTATTGCTACATAATGTAAACTAATTTTGTGATAATAAAAGGAAACAATAATGGTTTAATCTATTAATAGCAATATTATAATATTTGAACGTGACTAATCATTTCCAGTATGTTTTTGTAATCTCATGCATTTGATAGAATTATAAAACCATTAAATACCTAGATGTATGACAATATATTAAAGACAAAGACAAAAGATAATAAAATATTAAGTATATCCCTCTATGAACATACAAATATTCCTTGTTGATTTTTGGCACACTATCAACATTATAATACGTACTAATCCATACCAGACGGATATAAGATTAGGCATTATGAAATTAGTCATATAAAATTGTATTCCTACACAAGGTGGTGTTATGCTTCGTCGTAATAAATGAAGTCATCTACACAGTCATAAAGGCACTCTAAACTCACTCACAATGTAAGGATGATAATCCCACACAACATGGAAACGACAGCTTTACATGATCTCAAAGGCTACGAGGGGTTAGTCCACCCATACATAAACTGACCCCATCTAGCACAGTTTTATCATGCTAATCTACGAGTATAGATCCATGATACTGTAACCTAATTGAGAGCATGGGCACTATTTTTAAACGGTTTTTTTATAGCTTGAGGCACATGCTAGTCGCTCTATACAAAATACTAGTATTCAGCTACATCAGGTTAGACGGGAAGCTGACCCCAACATAGTTGCGAAAAGGCTAGGCAGATGATAAAGAGAGGTATATAATGTGCTATGATCGTTACATGTTTAAACGTCGAATATAACATTGTCAACAGTAAAAAATATCGATTCATTCTATGATTCTTTGGACGTTAATATTTTACCAATGGGTATTTTAATAATCGTCATTCTTATATTTTTTTTTCTACACAAATTAATAGACGATGTAACCTTAAGGTTAACATTTTAATAGAATACGCGTGTAATATACTAGTTTACTAATCGGATTATAATAATCTTACACCAATTGATAGCTATCGGCTAAAGTTAGTTAAAAGTTAATCGGACCGATTTCTTTTTCATTTAGTACCGTGAAAATCTCATGAACAAAAAGCTTGTTTTAAAAGGCATAGGAATCTAAAGACATCGTTGTTAGTGCAACTTCGTAACTTCCAAATAAATTCACTATCTTCTGATGATCATACCTACAAATCGAGTCACTCATTCTCGTAACTGGCTGTACAAATTTTCATGTAATTAAAATCAATGACAGTCATTCTGACTATTGGAAATATTTTTATAATCCGCTGTTGTAATCGATAATATCTGATATTTAGCGTGTGTTACCGTTTGCACGTTACATTGTTATGATAAGTCAGACGAGTATATCCGGAAAACTTTGGACTTTGTGTTACAGACATGAGACTGTTTCCACTTTCTTAGGATTGGATTGTAACACTGAACTATCCCCGCGAAATTCTTATAACCATTTTCAGGATTCCTACTCTCTATCGCCTTATTCCTATATACAACTTTTTCGAACCATACTACTATGACTGATTTATCACAAGAGTCTACGGAGGTCTACTTAAAACTAAGTTTTGACCACACAAAAATTGAGAACCTCCCACTTTTTTCGAAGTCGGTTAGCTTAATTTTGACTAGTTACAAAAAATATCAATGACTTCCAAGTAAAGTTCAGTAAATAAATGAAAGTATAAGATCTAAATTGACGGTAACTTATGTAAGTAATACATAATTTTTAACAAGGAACAATATACGCCTAGTAAAATATTACCTTTTTACGACGTCGGTACTAAAACCTTTTGGGCGACATTCCAAGCTAATTGATTGACTTCTATTAAAAGAATAAGAGAAAGGCAATAAAATAACTTTTTATTCTCTTTTCCTTCGTTTACTTTTGCCTTCATCTGGAAAATCCTCAAAGGGATTCCTTTGGTTTTATAAGAATCTTAAATATTACCACGATTTATTATCGCATGCGCCTTTTATGTAAACTTAAAATAGTGTGTATAATTTTTGATTATTTTGATAACATTTTCCTTTCAAGTATCAATAGAGGTTAATTGATCCTTCCGAAGAAAATATGACCTGCCTAGCCTTTTTCCCAACTACGTTGAGGTCGGCTTCCAATCTAACCGGATGCTGCTATAAACTAGTGTTTTACATGGAGCGACTGCCTATCTCCACTCCAAAACTCAGTAGGTAACCCGGGCAACCCGATACCCCTTGATAAAACTGGTTTATCAGACTGCCCGTAACGACTGCCAAAGATGGTCAAATCATAGCCGGGACCCACCAGATTATCGTGCCTTTCGAAACACGGAAGAACTCGTTAAGACAAGATAGTCGCCCATCCACGGTTCGACCGCGCCGAACGTTGCTTAATTTTATGATCAATCGATCCGCGCGGCTTTGACATAGCCACGAGCTGTTCCGAAAAAGACATGATCATTTTGAATAATCCGTTGTGTTTACTTCATGGTGTATTTACAGTTTCAAGATAATAATGTATCTAAGTCACAGATTTTTCCAATTCAGAGCCGAATAACTCAATTAGAAATGACTTTATAATGCTAAAACCCAGATTATTATAATAGCTTCATTAACATAATAAGGACGAATGGAAATGTCCGGGGAATTCTCATTGGCTTTGGAACTTTCTGAAGCTCTCTCAGCCGGCCCCCAGTGGACGCCGCGCGAATGTTCAATTAGTTAAGGCTCTGTACGGACGACAGCAGGTCAACCTACCCGTATCAGTCAAATTTTACCAATCGAACATTAACCTTCCACTATTGTGATAAGGTAGAAAATCTATTAAAGAAATTTGACACGTCTATACCACAGATTTTCTGAACAACTGATCGATCGTAACGAGCCCCTAAACTACTCGACTTTGTTTGGTTTCACAGAAAAATAAGGGGATATAAGCATAGAATATAATTTTTACATGGTAAACTTAAGTTTATGATGCTAAAATTTCGAAGATTTTTATAACAATCCAATTGTACACATAATTCGCGTTTTAAGTTTGAAAATTTCTCTCTTTTTAGCTGATAAAAGCTTTTGTTACTAAATAAAACAATATGAAATTCGCGTTTTAATCTTCACACAAGCTTCCACAATAATTTTATGTGCAATTTCCTGAAGTACTTTGTAAAGAAAAATTAATAATTTAATTGGTTTACTAATATTTATAAAACTTAAAAAGTAATAGCTTCATCCTCGCCTTAACTGCTAAAATCGTGATTCATTTTCTTTTTATAATGATTTATTTTCAGATTGAAGGCATAATTGCTAGGTTTTATATAGGTCTTGGTTACTATAAAACTGATTAGAAAGTCTAATTTGTAAAAGTTTTCAACTTCAAAAAAACTTGGTTTAATTAAAAAAATATATACCAGTGACCCGTTCTGTCAACATCGTGGAGTGGCCATAGTTGAAAATTGGAAAATGAAAAATTCTTCTTCTGGTACTAGAAATCTAGCTTCATTGTGTAGAACCTAGTAGCAATTTTACTATGCTTTGACAGAAACTGCAGCTGGCTCTTTCTGTGTTTTTTTCAATCACGTTGTACAGTGCTATCATATTTTTTTCATAGTCAAGAAAATGTTGGCTTTTATTAAACGACTTTTTTTTCAACACTATAAATAGAAAAAAAATTATCAGCAAATAATTTTAATACAGAAGGAAACATGGCGACCCATCTACTAGTCGACCGCAGTAAACATAACGTACTTGAAGCTCCTTTCAATACTGAAGCCGACTTAATTATACGCATAGATGGATTATTTGAATATTTTTTATTTAAGAAAATAGAGCATCAAATGATTTACTAAATATCATATTTCAAAATATCCATTTATCACTTAATCCATAATCAAATTAAATGGAATAATTTATTGTCTGAATATGGTTCAGTGAGTTTCAATCGCAATTACTCATCCAATTTGTCCTAAATGCATATTATTATCTTTTATTTACTAGGTGAAAACATCATTTCCTGGTTTGTATCTAGTTTAGGTTAGGGGGTTTTGAGAATAACCCAATATAGGTACTTTAAGTCCAGTCACAGTAAACTAAAATAAATTATCATAAAAGTATATTTCCTTGCTCCTGCATCTTTCGGCTATTACACTCCGTGCCAATAAAGTGACCTCATCCATTTGTCGTTATTGCAAAGACTTCCATTTGTCTCGGTGTTTTCTAAAATAATATTCTGTTAGGACTTAGCCAGCGATCACGACTCGGCAAAAAATATGTTTTTAGATTTTTTTCTTGATTATTACACAAGTTTTATAAACAAGTAAAACCGAGTAAACCATATCATTTTAGGCAGTGCACACACGCGTGCGAGGCTAAAAAATATTCTAATGAGATCTACTTATATCAAGTTTAGGTTTACTAGGATATATTTTTATCTTCATCATAAGTTAACGGTCTGTTGATTCGACTTTCATGAAATCGTGAATTAATTACTCAGAATAATTTACGACTTCCTAATTTTTCGTGAAAATACAGGAAATGTCAGTGTTTTGGGTACACAACGGTATTTTTATGTTTTGGAATTAAGGATTAATTTGTGAAGAATTACTTAAGCAAATACTTAGGTATTAGTGTTTGATTAACTTTTGAAAATGAATACTCAAAGATTGCCTAACAAACAATACTAAGTAGTTCTTTTTTTTTAATTTTTTAATNTGGAAAATCCTCAAAGGGATTCCTTTGGTTTTATAAGAATCTTAAATATTACCACGATTTATTATCGCATGCGCCTTTTATGTAAACTTAAAATAGTGTGTATAATTTTTGATTATTTTGATAACATTTTCCTTTCAAGTATCAATAGAGGTTAATTGATCCTTCCGAAGAAAATATGACCTGCCTAGCCTTTTTCCCAACTACGTTGAGGTCGGCTTCCAATCTAACCGGATGCTGCTATAAACTAGTGTTTTACATGGAGCGACTGCCTATCTCCACTCCAAAACTCAGTAGGTAACCCGGGCAACCCGATACCCCTTGATAAAACTGGTTTATCAGACTGCCCGTAACGACTGCCAAAGATGGTCAAATCATAGCCGGGACCCACCAGATTATCGTGCCTTTCGAAACACGGAAGAACTCGTTAAGACAAGATAGTCGCCCATCCACGGTTCGACCGCGCCGAACGTTGCTTAATTTTATGATCAATCGATCCGCGCGGCTTTGACATAGCCACGAGCTGTTCCGAAAAAGACATGATCATTTTGAATAATCCGTTGTGTTTACTTCATGGTGTATTTACAGTTTCAAGATAATAATGTATCTAAGTCACAGATTTTTCCAATTCAGAGCCGAATAACTCAATTAGAAATGACTTTATAATGCTAAAACCCAGATTATTATAATAGCTTCATTAACATAATAAGGACGAATGGAAATGTCCGGGGAATTCTCATTGGCTTTGGAACTTTCTGAAGCTCTCTCAGCCGGCCCCCAGTGGACGCCGCGCGAATGTTCAATTAGTTAAGGCTCTGTACGGACGACAGCAGGTCAACCTACCCGTATCAGTCAAATAATACCAATCGAACATTAACCTTCCACTATTGTGATAAGGTAGAAAATCTATTAAAGAAATTTGACACGTCTATACCACAGATTTTCTGAACAACTGATCGATCGTAACGAGCCCCTAAACTACTCGACTTTGTTTGGTTTCACAGAAAAATAAGGGGATATAAGCATAGAATATAATTTTTACATGGTAAACTTAAGTTTATGATGCTAAAATTTCGAAGATTTTTATAACAATCCAATTGTACACATAATTCGCGTTTTAAGTTTGAAAATTTCTCTCTTTTTAGCTGATAAAAGCTTTTGTTACTAAATAAAACAATATGAAATTCGCGTTTTAATCTTCACACAAGCTTCCACAATAATTTTATGTGCAATTTCCTGAAGTACTTTGTAAAGAAAAATTAATAATTTAATTGGTTTACTAATATTTATAAAACTTAAAAAGTAATAGCTTCATCCTCGCCTTAACTGCTAAAATCGTGATTCATTTTCTTTTTATAATGATTTATTTTCAGATTGAAGGCATAATTGCTAGGTTTTATATAGGTCTTGGTTACTATAAAACTGATTAGAAAGTCTAATTTGTAAAAGTTTTCAACTTCAAAAAAACTTGGTTTAATTAAAAAAATATATACCAGTGACCCGTTCTGTCAACATCGTGGAGTGGCCATAGTTGAAAATTGGAAAATGAAAAATTCTTCTTCTGGTACTAGAAATCTAGCTTCATTGTGTAGAACCTAGTAGCAATTTTACTATGCTTTGACAGAAACTGCAGCTGGCTCTTTCTGTGTTTTTTTCAATCACGTTGTACAGTGCTATCATATTTTTTTCATAGTCAAGAAAATGTTGGCTTTTATTAAACGACTTTTTTTTCAACACTATAAATAGAAAAAAAATTATCAGCAAATAATTTTAATACAGAAGGAAACATGGCGACCCATCTACTAGTCGACCGCAGTAAACATAACGTACTTGAAGCTCCTTTCAATACTGAAGCCGACTTAATTATACGCATAGATGGATTATTTGAATATTTTTTATTTAAGAAAATAGAGCATCAAATGATTTACTAAATATCATATTTCAAAATATCCATTTATCACTTAATCCATAATCAAATTAAATGGAATAATTTATTGTCTGAATATGGTTCAGTGAGTTTCAATCGCAATTACTCATCCAATTTGTCCTAAATGCATATTATTATCTTTTATTTACTAGGTGAAAACATCATTTCCTGGTTTGTATCTAGTTTAGGTTAGGGGGTTTTGAGAATAACCCAATATAGGTACTTTAAGTCCAGTCACAGTAAACTAAAATAAATTATCATAAAAGTATATTTCCTTGCTCCTGCATCTTTCGGCTATTACACTCCGTGCCAATAAAGTGACCTCATCCATTTGTCGTTATTGCAAAGACTTCCATTTGTCTCGGTGTTTTCTAAAATAATATTCTGTTAGGACTTAGCCAGCGATCACGACTCGGCAAAAAATATGTTTTTAGATTTTTTTCTTGATTATTACACAAGTTTTATAAACAAGTAAAACCGAGTAAACCATATCATTTTAGGCAGTGCACACACGCGTGCGAGGCTAAAAAATATTCTAATGAGATCTACTTATATCAAGTTTAGGTTTACTAGGATATATTTTTATCTTCATCATAAGTTAACGGTCTGTTGATTCGACTTTCATGAAATCGTGAATTAATTACTCAGAATAATTTACGACTTCCTAATTTTTCGTGAAAATACAGGAAATGTCAGTGTTTTGGGTACACAACGGTATTTTTATGTTTTGGAATTAAGGATTAATTTGTGAAGAATTACTTAAGCAAATACTTAGGTATTAGTGTTTGATTAACTTTTGAAAATGAATACTCAAAGATTGCCTAACAAACAATACTAAGTAGTTCTTTTTTTTTAATTTTTTAATATCCTTCTCAATTTGAGAGGAGGCCTGTGCCCAGCAGTGGGACAATAAAAAGGCTATTAAAAAAAAATGTTTATAATGTATTTATTCGTGCATGCAAAACATTGTTGTTGGCTATTTTAGTGTAAGCCTGCGAAAGTTTGTGCCACAAAAAGGTATACTGAAAGTTGCAACGCATGCAGACAACAGCTGGTTTTGATTAAAACACTAGTTGTTCTTATCTCTGCATTGTTTTTGTATACCTATGTCCAACAAAATCTATAATTTTAATCTATTAGCAAGATAAATATTTTTACGACAAGTACTCTATCCCATTAAAAAGCGAAGTCCAAATTTCAAAGTTCAGGTATGAAGTCCATTCATAGAAAAATATATTTTCAGCAGCTAGTTATTATCGAAGGATCCAAAGTCCATAGACTAAGACTAAACATTGAACTAATACATCACCTGATATTTTATGATGCAGACAACTAATTATAATAAGGAACTTTGTCCTTTGCGTCAGTTTAGTGTCATAGATATAATTCTTTTATTGCTTTATTTAATCTAAAATCCGGTTCACTTAAAACTGGCCCTGAACTAAAAAATCCATATGCGAAAGTTACTCTGTCTATCTATACATCACGGTTTTATATCAAAACTAGTCAATTAATTTAAATCTAAACTTATAATATTATAAAGCTGAAGAGTTTGTTTGTTTGAACACGCGAAAAATTCTTTCAGTTTTATATAGCCCATTTATCGAGGAAGGGAAGTTTCTTCTTATCTGGGTGCGCCGAGTAGTTCCCACGGGACGCGGGTGAAACCGCTGGCAGAAGCTAGTGGTATATATAGATAGACTATCTAAAGAGAGGGGAGAGAAAGTTAGTAAAAGTCACAACCAAAGGATCTAATGATTACCCACCCCATCCACCAAAAACATGTAACCGAATGAGCTAGAAATAATACAACAGATTCATTTATTACAGAAGTGCATTCGCTCAATAGTAGTGAATCTACAGGTCGCAGAATTCAACTGCTGGTAAAACGCTAAGCCTCAAGCGTGTGTTGGATGGAGAGCGAAATAAACGCCTCTTACGCCTGAAAGCCTACAGCACCACACTGCGCAACTTGCTCTACAAAGATATTCAAGGGATTCCTGCTTAGATTGTGGAAACGTGGATAAGAATGTCTTCTGTTAGTAGGTATTACATACTTTTTAGTTGGAATAAAATATGCTGGTTATCTTCATGTTTTTGTTTTGTAAAACATATTCAGAAAATACAAATTTATGTACTAATTTAAAACAAAAACTATAATAGCTATGCGGGATTGTTCAAAAAGTTACCGCGGTTCTGGTACATAAATGGTTCAAGAAGAAATATGGTGGGTTTAAGTCAGTAAAAGTCTGACACTCTCACGCTGCAACGAAAATGGGAGGATCATCTGATGGCTTCCTACCGAAAAAAAGGCCCGGAGTTAATAGCTATTATAAGCTGTTTTTAGATTTAAATAAAAGCGTATTTAAAAGTAATAATTTACACGCAAAAGATGAAAAAAAAGATTAAAATAAAAAATCAAGTATAGCAATAATTTGTTTAGAAAAGACAACATTTGTGTCTATTACCCACTTATTAGCACGTTATCTTGTATAGTAATTGGGCTTTGTTGGGTAAAATTCGATTGCTATCAATCTACTTTCATAGACATTGATAAATGGCATACTACTATTGAATACTAAAATCTTATTTATTTTGTCTCGCACTCCAATACAATAACAAACTTTTGTCCTTTTACCAAGTAAGTAGATTATATTTTCTACTAGTTGCTATCCGCGATTTCATCCACATTTTGGAGCAACTATTTTCTATCACTAGGGTAAAATTCCCCTACGTCATTTCTCAGGCTCTGAACAATCTGTGTCATTTAAATTAGTTCGGTAGTTTTAGCATGAAAGCGCGATAAACAGACAAAGTTACCGTACAATATTTGTAAGAATTCTAATCTTATTTATTCCAGACACAACTGTGACATTGTAAAAGTACTGAAAGGGGCCGAAATTAGATTTGGCTGTTATCGTATTGTTATGAATTACTATTTATGAAAGTTTTTCAGTGTTATGGACAATGTGGTTAAAAAAAATATGAGATGAATTGTAAAATAAATGGTAACTAATGGGACCATTAAACTTTCTCATCCACATTTTAACAATCTAGGTAATAGTAAGTAGTGCTCTGCAAGAGTAAATCCTCAGTATTAACATTTGATATGGTTGGGACTAAATAACGTTGCATTCAACTTTGATGTGCCGTCTCTTTGAGCTCACCAAGTAACTTCAATTTACTGTGAAATACACATGTTTTGACTTATTTGAGGTCGTGAGAAACTATTTCATGTTGAATTTAGGGTAGGATTAAGTGCTATAAAACTACTGATAAGATTTTGACCAAAATACAAAATGAGACGTAGTTGTAATACTTTTGTATTATCTAATCGAATGTAGGTTGGGGTTTTCTGTTTTGATAATATTGAATATCTACTTACCAGCTATTAATAGAACTTATTCGAAGAATATATAAAAACAAAAGGATAATTTACGTTTCAAAATGTATCTATTTTTATATAAAAACCAGATAAAAGTAGCCTATATAATATTATTCTGTTAAATAAGCTGCTTAAGCCAAGTTTCATCAAAATTCATTCTGTAGTTTTTGCAGAAAAGAGGAACAAACATAGCATACCAAAGACATTTAACATATATTGAATCTCTTTGATCCTCGAGAAGAGCTCGTGGCTAAGTAGAAGCCGCACGGATCGATCGATCGTAAAAGCTAAGAAACGCTTAGCGCTGTCGTTTCGTGGATGGGTGACCATCTTGTAATAACGAGTTCTTTTGAAACTGTCAGGCTGTCATTTGACCATCTTTGGCAGTCGTTACAGGTAGTCGGACGTCAGAAAGTCTGATAACCAGTCTTACCAATAGTTGTCATGTTACCCGGGTACCTGGGTTTGGAGATCAGACAGGCACTCACTCCATGTAAAACACTGGATTTCAGGTGCATCCGGTAAGATTGGAGGCCGAGCCCAACTTAGTTGGGAAAAAGCTAGGCAAATAGATACAAACAAACTTTCGCTCTATAACATTACTTGGAACAGTCAAAGATTTAAAAATATACAGTTAGTCATACAGGTATACTATTCTATAACCACAAACAATTATCAAGCAACAATTGCACGACCGTCGCATAGCTAATTCACGGTTACGTTTGCAAGTATCGCTATCAGTATGTAAATGAGACGCAACGGATTTACATACAGATTAGTTTGTACTGTAAGATGATTGTAATAATGAGACTATTCGCAACTGCTACTGTTGTTGCTAATTGTTGCTTAATTGAGCTGCAGTTGATTAACTGATTAATATAGTACTGTAATAGTATGTGCTAATCTATATTGATATTAGAAAGCCGTAGAGTTTGTTTACTGGAAGTAGCGCGTTCATCGCTGAAATTACTGGTCCGATTTGAAAAATTCTTTCAATTTTCGAAAGGTCTATTTACTAAAGGAAGCTAAAGGCTACTCTTTATCCAAGTTCGTAAATTACTTTCTAGGGGAATCGAGTGAAACCGCTGGCACTAACAGGAATAACAAGAACACTAATATAAAGAATGAGCGGAATTCTCAAAATTCTGGTACTTTTAAAACTTTTATGCTTGTATTTTCATCTTATTTGCTTAAGAATTTTATGTGGACTAAACCAAATATCTCAAATTGTTAAACTAACGTTGGCATAGTAAATCTGTACTCTACTTCATAGGTTATTCTACCAATCCATTTGTTAGGGATCAAATACACTGCTTACGAGCAACCAATAGTGGTTGTCTTGTAAGGCGTAGCGCTGACGAGAATAAATCTGTGGCCGGCAAAAATTGTGCGCCATACATCACCGGGTAGTTTGAGTGACGGGGTCATTAGCCGCGAATATAGCCAGCGATGGATGGTTAATGGATAGCATGAGCGTTGACGATTTGTTACTGATTTGTAGGACGATTTTGATAGAGTTGAGGAAGTGGTTGCAAAAAATTGTTTCAATATTAGTTTTAAAAAGGACATGTATTTTTCTTTGTTTTTTTTTAACATTCTTATCAACCTTTATAAGTCCGAGTTTTAACAAATGCTTCCTTCAATATTTAGATTTGATTTGAGTTCCAATTTAATTTTTTTTGGGATTCAAAAGTTTAGTAGGTATTTTAATTTAATTTAATCTTTGTCAGTGATAGCCTTGGCATTATACTTAGTTAGAGTTTACTAGGTTAGCCAAGATTATTCCAACAAACTTAATGGAACAATTTTCTACACTAGATACCAGTATACTTTTGAGAAATCTCCTGAGACTAGTTCTGCTAGTACTTACGAGCCAGAAAAAACATTTTTCTGATATAACTTTGTACAAAAAATTTGGCCAAAACATTGCCTTTCAAAATAAAAATCTCAAAACCTCACTTATTTAGTTCTAGAGTTTTTATTTTTAAGAACTCAAATATTCGTAACCACGAATGAAGCCTAAGCATTTGCATACATTACGTGTATTTGCTGTAAAACTTTTACAAAAGTTAAAATCATAAAGGTTGTTAATAAAACAAAATTAATTATGAATGCTTTCAGGCTTTTATGGGTAACGTTACCAAAATGTTTAATGTGTTAGATAACTTGGTGAACTTTGAGATAGAGATGTAATGGAGGCCGCCACAAACAAGGCCTGATAATACATTTGTAGTATTTTAGACATTAACTTCACTGGCCTACATTTTATGTTACTCTTAGATGAAGTTTTTTTTTTGTAGACGGGTAGTTTACTAAATAGAATTGAGTACTCAATCTCATTTTTTGGGGCATTGAAAGTTTTCATTATATTTCGTTTTTTTTACCTTGGTGAACGAGGCTTATTTTTTTGAGTGTCGCGACACTATTTTCAGTTTAATAATTATTTAAAACTAATACATATTTCCAAGCTAACTAAGAGACTACTCCTCGCAATTTTAAAAGCAGCTCAATATCATTATATCTCTATTACATACAATGCAATTGCTGAGACGAACGGATTTTTAAACCAGACTTAAAGTTAAGTAGCCTTTGAGTATTTCGAGGTAATCCACTGAACAACTAATACTAATCCCCAATCAATATAATTATGTCTGTACGTGTGTAAGTGCATTACTTGCTATCTACGTTATCTCGTATTGTTGACTAAGTTCGATAAATAGCTGTGTACTGCTAAATATTTGAACAATGCTATGTCGATACTGAAAGATATTGGAAACAAATATTTCGTTCTGAAACATTAAATGGCAATGTAGCATGACTGTTAATATTTTGTTGCCTATTAGGAAATATTGATTGAAACATTATGAAAATTCTAGATTAAAAAATATGATTGTCATCTTCTATAATTTATGCCATAAAAGACGAAATTTAACTCGAACGGTGAAATTTATAGATGCATCAGGATATGTATTTCAGGACTTAAAATACATACGTGTAACAGAAATAAATAAATATTATAAATGAAGCCTAACAAATAAGTAAAACTCATTTTTAATGTTTCCTCGTTTATTAAACGACTTCACTAAACAACCAAAAATATACAGCTCTATATTCCAAACCACAGCCTCACGCAAATGAAGTAAAATACGCGACTGTACCCAGCAATGTAAACAGCGCCGCATTAAGCCTAACCCCGACTGTACCCGTAAAATATATCCCGCGAATATACTTTAATTAATACAGTCTGTATGTGCGTCGACTGCAGTAATAAGTCGGTTTAATGTCCCCCGCCTCATACATTTTGTATAAAGACTGCGGTTTCCACTAAAAGCGCTAATTTTCTACTGTATAATCGTGTTTGTTTGTTGTGGTTTCTGTACTGCAGTCCAAGTGATTATCAAAATTGTTGTATCGTTATTAATTCGGCTTTGATGTTTCAAGTTAAGCCACACTTTATAAGTAATTAATACACTTTTGTGGGATTGTAATAAGTTGAAAAAGCCATTTGGCTATTTGAGTTGTTTTTGTATGTCATCAATTGCGGTAGAAAGCTTTTTTTAAAGCTTTTGTAACTCATTAGGTTTTGCCCTTGAAGTAATTAATACATTTGATTCTAAGCTGTAATTACTGGCGATAAACATACCTTTAGTCCCCTCAATGAGAAACATAATATTACTGTAAAGACGAAGCAAAGTATTATCATTTCATTGAGACCTGGAATGAAATGACAACAGCTTACACAATGCAGGGAGACACCAGACAACATTAACTAAAGAACAAAATAATAGTTGTGTTGTTAGAACCTTAAATGAACTTACACGAATGGGTGTGTAAGTAAACACTTTCTAGTATTGTGGGTTATTTTTGGGAATACTACAAGTATACCTTCTATGAATATTTACTGGATTCCCACGTTGACTAAACTTTTGAGTTTATTTCAGAATGTCAAGAATTACTGGTCGGATTTGAAGAATTCCTTTAGTTGCCGATAGCCCATTTATGGATGAACGCTGGTTTTTCATCTGGGTGCGCGAAATAATTCCCGTGTGACGTAGGTGATACAGCTGGCGGAAGCAAGATTTTATATGTTTGTAAATAAAAATGAATATTGCGAATGTTTTAAAAAGAAGATGAATACTGCTACGCAGATTTTCATTTTGTTTTACAGCAATATTTTATCTAGCTACTGTTCACTGAAATATGTTGTCAGTTATATTGCTGGGA
The DNA here is from genome assembly GCA_002382865.2 of Heliothis virescens. NCBI lineage: Eukaryota > Metazoa > Arthropoda > Insecta > Lepidoptera > Noctuidae > Heliothis > Heliothis virescens. The sequence goes on along the minus strand of NWSH02000525.1, from coordinate 10,115,298 downwards.
AACATAATATTAGCAAACATTGTTAGTATTTCAAACTTCGTAAACGTTATAAATTTATTTTCGCAATAAACAAAAATCTTAGTGTAACATTTTATATTTACACACTCGTAAGGAACTTTCCTCAAAGAGGTCTCTCTTCTATCTCCGACGGATTTTTAAGTAAAATTTTCATCCCGTCTCTTCCTTGTAATATATTCAACAACTTTGAGTTTTTTAATCAAGTTTTAATTTCGGTTCACTTTGGGTAAACTTTTACCTGACGTAATTGGGATCCATCATCAGACTTATGAGGCTTGCAAAGGACTTTCAAAGTTTTTTCTGAACCAAAGAGCAGCAGCGTCGCAGCCAAGTTTTAATTTATATTTTTACGGTTTTTTGTTTTTGCCGTCTCCTGTGGGAATAACTACACTCTCCTGGATAAGTCTACATTTGTACAGGGTTCCATATTAAAATAATTCTCAAGAGTAACCAGCAGTTTGAATAAATATATTGACTGTTTTTTTTCTCAAATTCTGTCTGTTTATGCATTTGTTTTGTGAATGCAAAATACGAAGTCTGATTTATTTTAAGATAAACTTTTTACAAGCTGGTTATCGCAAACCGCTACTTAACATCTTAATTTAATCTTTCTTATCAAATACATTTCCCTTAAATAAGCATAAGATCAACAATGACTAGATATTGCACGAACAAACAGACAACCAACTCCAGTAGACATCAATAGCGAATGATCTTGAACCTGTAGCAAACTAGCTTGCTATACAGTACGTGCTCGATGTAACCAACATGACTGGCCTACGTGACAAAGCGAGGCTATAATGATGCGATGAGAAAAGATAAAATGTATTTATAATCCGTGTTCGAGTTAGTAAATTATGTAGGTGGCAATATATAAATATGAACAACAGTTGGTTCATTGATATGCGACTACCATCACTAAAGTTGATTGATTTTTTACCCACGACGCGTGAGCGGAGCTAGGTAATGCATTTGGGGTGAGACGCTGTGTATTTGTAGGTTTGTACACATTAAAATTTTCACAATTATCATGAAAACCGCTTGAGCTATTTAAATACGGTTGTCTGTGTTCGATTTATAATTCATTAAGGATTGTTTTTTACTTTGATAAAGAAAAACAACAAAAGTACTTTTGTTTAGTCATCATACCATTGGATAATAATTGATTTCCGCATTCTATCTCATCATTCTACATAGCTTCAATGAACCACGCAGGACAGCAGAATACATTAACATTACATTAAGTTCAGTTACTGCAGCACACCACTGGAATCGAGTACTATCGCAAGTGGCTGTTTACTTACCAGTTGTACAAGCTAGTGTTTGAGATCCCTGCTTCACTCCTAGTTGAGAGTCTGAGCAGTCATTGATCGTACCTTTGAGAAAGTTTAATGAGTGAGCAAGTTACACATGGTTAATTGTGTTACCTGTATTATGGGATATATTAATGTGAAGTTCATTAGTAGTAGCATATAAAGGTACCCGTACCCGTCCTCTTTATGTATGCTTTCCGAATTGTTATGATGTATCCAGTTCTATGTAAATAACTGTCAATCATATAACTAAAACCGGCCAAACGCCAGTCGGAGTCGGGCACCAAGGGTTCCGTACAAAAAATCACGTTTGTTAAAGATGCGGCAACAGAAATACATCATCTGTGAAGATGTCACCTCTCTAGCTATAATGGTTCACGAGATATAGCCTAGTGATAGACGGACAGACAGATGGACAGACGGACAGTCAAGACTTGATATTAGGATCCTGTTTTATCCTTTGGGTACCGTACCTTTAATGGTGATTTATGTTAAGTGTCCATATCGTTATTGTTACACTTATCACAAAAACCTAATTAACCTATCTATAAACACCAGCTAATTAGTTAATTAGATAATACTTAACACGGCAAAGTTCCCGACTTTACTTGATATTGTTAATCCATTACACTTGCTTGCTAATTTACCGGCTCATACAAAGGAAAAACTTTATAATACAATTTGGTTTGATACCGCGTTTCAGTTTCCGCGAAATAGAATTACAATTAGGAAATGTTTAAGATACAAAGGAGATTGTACATTTAATTAATGCATTTGATATTTTCTTACAAGGTAACTATTGTTGTGGAAATTAAATGGTTATAGAAATGGTGTATTTTTGTGTGTTTTTGAAGTATTTTCTTTGCATAAAAGAGGGCTACTACACCTGTTTATAAAAGCGTTCCCACACACTGAGACTGAACAGTTGCCAGATGCTTGTTAAAATATATTTTTCTTTGTATAAAAATTAAAGTTTATAGTCGGTCTGATATTGGCTAATACCTTATAGTTGTAACATGCATAGTACCATTCATTACAACGCGGATTTATAAGCCCGATCAAACTATCGACTAATTAAAAGTTTAGTTTAATAAACTATTTCGTATTCTTGTATTTTCCCGAAATATTCTTAGATCATACAAACCTTTGTGCTTTTGCATCAACTTTTGTCAACAATAGGCTTATTTTTAGCCCGAGATAGGGCACCAAAATATTGTATGTGGCTCGTTTTGTTGATAACTGAGAAAGGGCCAGATATTGATAGTGGAAGTCCCAAGGATGATGACAAGGAAATTCTTTCACCCCCAGAACTGATAATGAACAATAAATGACAAACGTTCACATATACATGCACAAGTACATAACTGTTGCCAAAATTAGAAAAGGCTTATGAAAAGAAAGGACAGTCGGTGCTTTGTAGTTGTTTACAAATAACTGGCGATAATAATTATCGTCCGTTCGTGTGACACGATCAAATTAATTGATGTTTCAAATAGATAACTACAGTGACGTGTCGCTAAACGTTTGTTGCTCTACTTGTTTTGTTTTTGTTTACTGTGATTGAATAGCATTTACTGTCTTTGGAAGTTATTAAAGTATACTATACCTACTTCCTACATTGCAATTTAAAATTATGCAATTTCTATTTGGTATCTGTATGTCACCACCAAAAATAGGATGTACGCTACACCTGCATCCTTTCCACGAAAATGAAGAGCTTTTTCCAAAGAAAATTCAATCTCCTGCTACTAAATAGAAAACTAGAAAGTTCTCAGATGCTAAGTAAAGTAAGACTCCCTATAATATATGAGCCAATATTGTCGCAGTATGGCCAAACTGCACCAAACAGGGCCCCATCTGGCGTTAGAAGTTGTTCAATATACATTGCTGGTTGCACTTCAAGGCAGCTGTAACACTACGTGCGCAGCAGGCAATGGAATGCACTTGCAGATGTCTGCCGAATTAAATATATTAGGGCATAAATCTCAACTTAATGGGGGGTGTGCAGTTATTTGGCAAACTAAACGATTTGTTACGAGCTGCGGAATTGAATTTGTTTCTTAAATGTTAAATATCGAGCTGTTGGCAAATACGTCGACAGAGTGCATGGAATGTACATTATTCTTTAATTTTCATAAATTTTATGTTTTTTTTTTTTTGTTAAGATAAATTGTACTGCGGACCTACAAGGCTGATATGTGAAATGCTCATATTGTAATCAAGCCTGACCCATATAGGTGGGCACGCCCTTTAACACCATACAATTGGAGGCTTAGTTTATTAATTGATTAGACTTTATTAAGTAGTTCACTGCTTGAGTACATAGATATAGGTATATAGGGGTGCGTGCTAGCCAATATGTGGTTGAAGGCATCTTGCTATGTATTATACCATAATTGACATAGTTTAATGACATGTTTATAAAATTTATTATAAATATTTAATGTTGTAAGATTCTTCAAATCTAACAGACAGACATGTGTTGCTGGGGAGTTTGTTGCGCCACTTCTTCTTCCCAGCAAAAACACATACGAAGTGGTGAAGGGCGGGCGTTTTTGGGGCTGTCTCATGTAATTTTGACGTTCGTGCTGTTTTCAGCCTACTCGGAGAAAAGTGCAAATATTACAAAAGACAGCCCCCAAAACGCCCACCTTTCACCAATTCCTATGTGGGAAAAAGAAGTACAAGCAAATAAATTCAAGAACCTCCTTAGCAACACATGTCTAATGCCTATCCTTCTTTACCTTCATACTTATAAGACCACATGCAACTTAAAATCTTTAAAACCATATAAAGTTCAGCTACGCGTATAAATAGCATGTAAGATACTAGGAAGTACCTACCAATAACTTTCCCTTTACATCAGTCATCATCAAACGTCCTTCGCTTGGCACCTGTGCACTTTGTATTCAGAGGACATCGCCTTACCTAACTTCCGTGGTGACCATTACTTATACCAGTCACGTGGTTAGTAGGTACCTTTTAATGGGATGTTCTTTGTAGTCACTTTGAAGCTTAAGGTTAAAATGTTTTGTTTAGGTGCTTTAGAGAAGGTCTCTGTGATCTAGTTGCATCTCCATTTCTTAACGAACTCTTGAACGATTTAGCTAATTTTAGATCTCCACAGATTGCAAACTTTTCAGTCGATAGTATGATTAGGCTCGCTCTAAAATGTTTCTTTAGCCTTTAATGTCCCACCGTTAGGCAAAGGCCTGCTTTTTCCACACTTCCCGATCTTTCGACCTGGATTGACAAAAGAAGTCTGTAATCCGAACCCAACCAGGATTACCTTCAATCTAAACAATCTGCTGATAATTAAGTCTAGAATTTAGTATGCCTATGCAGTCTGCGGAGGCTCTTATAGATATTGAAACATTATTATGGATGGATAGAATGAATTAGTAACTACAGAAATGCCAAAAGTTATCTTCGTACAACATATTATTACAGACAGCAACTTCCTAAAAATATAATTCACCACCAATCAAAGATCAAAATTACTTTATCACAATCACAAACTTTCTTTCGATAAATCATTACAGTATCGTACAGCAAAATTATACAATCGGATAGCGAACAGAAATAAGTAATAACT
>NWSH02000525.1:10091094-10105698 GCA_002382865.2 Heliothis virescens | reverse complement strand
CAGACCTATAAAGGAGGCTCTCCAATAAATTGTGAAGTAAATCTGATACAGGATCCTGGAGTACGTACAGGAATTCAAATTACCTTTATTTGCCGTTTAGCTGTTTTTCAGGATATCTCATTGACTATTGTATCACTAAAGATATATGGCAGGTTTATTTGATACAATCTCAATTGGATCGTTTATTCAGGTTTTATGTTTGACATCTGTTTTCTTTTATCTTTTGAATTAATGGCGTATTTGTGTAATCTATGTAGCTTAAAAAAGGTAGGTAATCTTTACATTTATTTCAGTGCTTGTAAAATAGCAAGCAATTTATTCAAATGGATAGGTATGTAATAAGCGTAGGTAAATCAATGTTGATATAGTAGCAAGTGACCAAAATAATCTCGTTTATTAGGGTGCCACGTTTATTTAGGGTGTATACGCCAATTACCTGTACCCAACTTCCAGGTAACGTATGTAACTGTCTGAACACAAGGCTACACTTCTAAAGCCGTTACAGTAAAATTCCAGCCACTTTATATTCCAATTTTGAATGTACAACCTCAGGGCTTAACGATTTACATATTTTTCAATATTGCCTCAAAGTTGTATGGTAAGTCTGTGTGCCACCGGTGGTTCTGCAGAGTTTTATTCTTTTTGTAGGAAGCCACTAAAATTTAATTATTCCTAGAAAACTTGCACTTACCTCAGTCTGCAGTATCTCGGAGTTTGCGTAAATTAAAAGCAAACAGATTTTTACAAAGTTGTAAGTACTAGGCGGGTTTATTTCTCAACCTTTAGAGTACCCAAGAGTATCTTTTGCATTGTAATGAAATAACTTTAATTAGGTTTTTTTCACTTTTCATTCATGGTGGTGTTTCAGTTATTAATTACCATTTCTACAAGATTTCTGTGAAACCTGTTAGGGTAGAAATCATATTTTAGATTTCAATGGGATGTGAGTGAAACCGCTGGCCGAAGCAAATTTTCACCCAAACATACAAATATTTCCATCGACTATCGTATTAACATTTTATCGGCGAACTCAATAAATCTAATAGAGATACATGGACCATTAGGCAAGTCGTAAAAGTTTCAGCGAATGATCTAGCTGTGCTTAGTGCAGCTGCATACTAACTGCAACGCAACGGTAATATTTTCTTTGTGCATGCTGCCCATACAGCGAGCAGTAATAGTAACTTTTGTTGCATAGTTAGAAACTTTTTCAACCGCGGAACTAATATCATTTACACTGACTGTGGTGGGTTAAAAGTATGAGTGTTGTGAACTTTGTGCTGCGTACCTGCTCGTATGAGGGAGTTTATGATAATACTAGGGAGTCGCGCATATACGCCCGGGGTCTTTAAGAATTTATATGAACTAGACAGACGCAGTTCAGGCCGTTTGTTTCATTATATTTGAAACTAGCTGTTTTCCCCAGTGTCCTGGGGAAACTCCTTCCCGTACCTGGTTAAAATATTGCCTCTGTCTTCCGGGGGTAGTGTAACTTTCCAATAATGAAATATTTTTTAACTCAATTCAGGGGTACAAACAAACAAAAAACAAAATGTTCCCTCCTTTATTAACAATCAATTTTTAACTTCTTAATAAGAAAAAATAATGGTCACTATTGGTCAAAAGAACGACTTTAACTAGTTCCATTCTTTACTTTATCCATGTTTCATATTACAATAACATTTTCATATAAAAGTGTAACAAAGTTCACTGGCATTAACGTTGCTGTACAGTCGACGCTAAACCGCGCGGGCTTGCGTTTATCTGTGAAATTATTCTTTTACTTTAGCCTTAAACAAAACATTTAATTTCCGTTTAAATCCTATTGCTAGAGTTCAAGAGATAAGCGAAGAGCGAGACCGATATATTTTTATACCGCCTCTACACTTCGAGCGGATCGTAGGGCAGTGTTAACCACCAGCAATGGACAACTACTTGTTCAAATGGTGATACGAGAAACCGTGCGACCGGTTTTTCGTCGCTCGGAATGTGTTCTCCGATAAAAAAAACGAACGGGAAACCCTTGAAATTCGACGTGAAAGCATGTAGAAATGAAACAGCCACTGATTAAATAATTAGTATAGAACAGGAAACTTTTTAGTATCCTCTGACCTCTTCTGCCTTGCGCCACGCTCGTTGTAATGCTGATAAGTATCGCGTAGACATCGTTAGCTAAAAATGTTCACAATTCGTGAACAAATAGTTTCAGCCCCCAAGCGAGTTGCTATTAAATTCTACAAGTTATTGTTCCGCTTTTTATTATTTTGTTTAATACTTCCCTTTGCTAGATTTATTATTATGACAATAAAATGAAGTATAAAAGTTTCCGTGTTTTGTTGAAAATAATTTTAATAAGCAACTTTTATGGAATATAGTAGGGCACATTTCTTGCAACAATGTCAACAGATTAATAGTAATGAGTTAAAGATATATCTCAGAATTTGTAATTCTAATAAAACAGCAGCACTGACTGAACTCCTTAAATCAGTTACTCGGGTAACTTGTAGTTCTTGGCAAGACTGGCTTTCAGACAACTGTCAAAGATGTACAACCTACCAATAGAACGTGCTTTTGGTAACAGTTGAGAACGAGATGACCCATCCACCGACTACGCCAAGCCTTATGATCAATCGATCCAGCTGTTACTTAGCCACGATACTGGGGTTGACATTTATGATCATTAACAGTTTAATTTATCGACTCAAGCCATTGATTTATCTACCTCCCGGCTCTTGTTTTTGCCAACTCACTCCGTATCACCATAGATCTTACCGGTAAGACAAGGGAGTCATTTGTCAATGATATAAAATTGCATCAACTTGGAACTGAACCCATTACAGTGATTGACATTCCATTATGTTCCACTCAACTAGAAAATTATGGGATTTATGATCTTTTGAAAGTCAAAGACGACGATGGTAAGAGACGTAAAATAAATTACTTTTAAGCACGATATTTTGGGTGCACATCATAGTTCATGGGGAATTTTTATTTTTTTAGGTACAGATATTAATTTATACATCATTGTATCCGAGAATGGACAGAAACTCTCAACCCACTCAAAAAATCTGAATATTATTCCAGACGGTTTAATCAAACTGAGCGTAAATTCAAAATAACAATCACAGCACCGTATCATCTGTAACTCGTTAACGGGATCCTAATTTAAATTCCGTCTCACTAATACCCAATAGATTTAATCAGAGATAAACTGCTAGGAATGTTATTAGATTAATACCCGGCCGGGCCATTTGTCCGGGTGAGTTTACAGCCAGTCCCCCTGGAGTCGGGATCAAACGATAGTTCAGGACAACCTTTAACCTTTCTGCGAGTGTTTCGGTCTAATGAGTTGTGGGTATTTAAACTAGCTGTTAGAATGTTTTATTTTATGGACCAGTTTCAGAGGTTCCAGGTCAAGTAGTAGATAGCTATCTGACAGATTTGTCGATAGCTATCTAGAACTATAACTGGAACCTCTGATACTGGCCCTAAGTCTTCTGTGATACTTCACTATTTCATCCGACGCTATGAAAAAAAAACAAGGGTTCTTTTATACATATAATTTGAATAGCATTTGGATCAGCCAGAACTGATATCAGTCACAAAGAGTGAAAATCATATTCTTGCTCACTTTCTTCACAGCTACTTTATAACCAACGTATCCATATTGAAACTCAAACACGTGTGTGTCGAGTAAATCACGTTACCGTCGGAATATTAAACGTCTTCTCTCTTACCGATAGATATATACTCGCAAACTGTTGCGATTGCACTCGATGCACTAAATCACTGAACTTCGACAGCCACTCCGATGGAATTTTAAAGCGGTCGGCAATTTCTTGCTAGAATTCTTTTGTACTGAAAAATTTATTCGTTGGAAGTAAGTTTTTGAGCTGCTTCAATGATTAAATCCGAGTTGACAAGAAAATATTAAAATTAATTCTGCTAAATTATCGTATATTTTTTACGTAAAACTTTTCTCATCTTCCTAGCTTCAGCTTATTCCCCTCAGAGTTGGGAAAAGTCGAAAGTCAGTATAACTAGTTACAACTGAGTATCAGTGTTTTGGATAAGCGATTGACTATATGACCTCCTAAAAAAGCTAGTAATGGAAGTGATGGGTCAAGCTGATACCCAATATAATATAAAAAATACAAAATATGGATTTGTTATGTAACCTAAGGCAATGAAATACCTATCGTCACCTTAAATTAATTTAGTATCTTTCCAAAATACTGTACATACAGATGAGACACTTTTGCAATAATATTATGAATAGGTTATTAAAGCTCAAGTTAGTGGCTATATTTCATCAAATTCCTTGGTTTATCGACAAAGATACCGTTAGCAAACAAAGTTGAATATTAATGCGGCAAGTACAAAAGCGCGGGGAAGTGCGCCGAACAGTCACAGTTAACAGTTAAACAGCAAACTTGAAATAGTGTTAACAATTAAACTGTTGGTTAGCAAGCGCTCGCTCACCGATAGGGAGGGGACTCCATGTTTCTTTGTTTTTATTTTAGTTATTTTTTTGTTATCTTTGAGAAGTATAGGAATTTTTCTCTGTCATATAAATTATAATGAGTTTGGACTAACTTTGTCACATTTACCTCAGAAATATACAACAAAAGAAAAAAATCTGGCACCATGGACAATGATAAAATTGGTTGAGCTAAAGAAATATTATACAATGCACTATGCAATCTAAATAATTGTATAGTAATCATTAATTTATTTTAGTCTGTGAAGAATATCGTCTAAATTATCTCACCAACAGACTTTTTGTTGTGATCTTAATTACAAATGTTTGAGCCACCAGATTTACAAACTGATTATTTTTTGATCTAACGTCTCAACAATGAAGCTATTAAAAAAGACTGAAGGCGATATTAAAAGGGACTGAAAATGCATTAATTTGAATAATTTACATTTAGTTAATAACAGCCGTTTGTTCGGGACTCGTGTTACTGACAGCACTCAATTTGTTTATCTTTCCAACTTAAAAAGCTTTATTTTTTCAAAAAATATTTTACTGTTTTTGAAAGGCTTGAGTTGATGAAGCGTCTAAAATAAAATACATGCGATAACAGTACTATTAGCATCACTCGTACAGATTTTAATTAATCAATTTAATTTATTTGCTCCCATTTATTTTTGCAGCCTCTATTTAGTAAATAAAGTGAACATCACGTAATGAATAGCAATCCATTTTGTCAATAATAATAACAACATGGGGACCGCCTAAAGTAATAACTTTGGTCACAAATGGCAAAATATCATCGGAAATATTTGTCCAAATGAATAACAATAAACTGAAGTGGTACACATGTTCATCAATATAGAAATAAATCGAACAAATCAAATAAGGAAAAGGAAAAAAGATAAAAATAACAATAAAAGGAAAAAAAGATAGAGGGACATCACTAGCGAGCAATTTGTGCAACAATGAGTCGCACCTCTAGCACGGAAGCAATTCATAACAGTTGTAGCGAGGGTTAGGCCGAGGGCACTCCGCGCAGATTGAGTTAAATAAAACCTGCCTTAACAAACCTGTGTATTATATTTCAATACCTTACAAAAACCAAATTATTTTAATCACATCCTTAAAAGCACAGAATAATAAATAAATTGCAGTTCTTCTAATTTAAAGGACAAACCTACGATAAAGTATTTAAATATTTAGTAGATAATTTATTAATTAGGTTCCTCACGTGTTTTAATTATTCCATAATTCTTTTATATTTTATGTTAAATAAGAAAACCATTGCAGGAAGAAATCCTGTTCAATGTAATATTTTACGAAACACTGCAAACAATTTCTATCTTACATGTAAGGAAATCTTACCACACGAACTTAACACTCCATTACACGCGCCTCTAATAATTACACGATTTCACGCGCGGGGCACCCCCGTGCCCCAAAGTAATTGATAGATTTTTAATTATTAGGGTAAGAAATAAAAATATATATTTTGTATACATACTCAGTGTCTATTGATATCTATGATAAAAATAAAAAATTGGGCCTTCTTAACAAAAATAAATAAAATAAGAACCTTTTTTTCTGCATCCTAAAAAACTTAATAAAATCAACATAGGATCTTAAATTCGAGATCTTTGACATCAATACGTGACCTTTCGAGATCGTTTACACTTTAGTCATAACACTGGATAGATACACTATATTTATGGTCATTGCTAACTGACTTGTTACATCTGTAACATGCTGATCTGATTGATCGATCTTTGATCCTTCCGCAGTCATGGCATCTGGTCTGGTCCCTGGTACCTGGTCCTCCTTATCATTTTCCTTTTCCGACTTTGGTTCATCTATGCAATGGTCCTCCTCATCCTCACTATTGAACTGGTATTCTAAACTACCCCGTCAGATTTCTGGAACCAGTCAATTATCTGATACTCTTCGTCCATTTTGATCTATAAGTACCTGAAATGAGCAGAATACAAATGTTATCACACCAGTAACATAAGGAAATAATGTTTATGTTCAGTTATTAACAATATTATTACAATAAATTACATTATTATTGGAGAAAATAACTAAATCTGCTTACCTCCGTCGTTCTTCAAATAGTTACGCAATTACACGCACGGGGCACAGGTGTGCCCCAGAAGCACTAAACTGAGTATATAAAGCATGTCTGTGCACCAATGCAGCTGCCACGACACTGACGTACGCTCAAGGACACTAGCAGCAGCTATTGAAGACGGCGAGATTCCAAGTAAATTTTTTAAGTAGTAATAGGCAAAAATATATGACTGGGGCACGCCTGTGCCCCGCGCGTTGATCGGAGTGTTAAACAACTTTTAAAAACTGCAAGGAAACTTAATATTTAATTTATGAATAGCCTACTTATTTTATTATTTTAGTAAATCTACTAAACTTATTTCTGTTAGGTACTGTCAGTTGCAAGTTTATTGTTCTCAAAGCATGCAACTGCATTAAATACTAACAAATGCAAGTAAATAATATCGTTTTTAAGCTGCAATAGTACTATAGCATGAAATGCTATCATTACTTATTTATTCCGTGAGTAAAAGTAGTATATCAAGAGAATTTTCTAATTATTGTAGGCGTTTATGCAGGTTTATATTTATTTAGAAGTTTAAAAGTGTTTAAAATGATTAATTATTTTATAAATTGTAAACACTTAATAAGGCATCAAATTGTTTTATGAATAGTCACTTTTACAGTAAATACACTACTCACAAAAATTTAAGGATATTTTTTCATGGACGATTTTCTTATGGGATTTTCAAGAAGCTGTATCTCCAAGGAAAATGATCGTACAGCAAAAAGAAATCCAGGAAATTATAGATTCAAGATTCTAGTTTTCAAATCTATCCATGATTCTTTTTTTAAATCACTAGTTTTGGAATAACACTAAAGAAATCAGGGAAAGAAAAAAATTACAGAATTTTTTCCAACTTTGGAAAGCTACAAGATCATAAAAAAATTTTTTTTCTTTATCTCACTCCAAAGCTTTTTTTGAAAATTTTATGCGCTTTTATTTCATGTAACCGGTTAGTTTGTACGATGATTTTCCAAGGAATGATTGTCAATCAAAGGAAAAACGATCTCGTTCACTTTGTTTATCAATAACTCTGTAAATAATGATTGAATAGAAAATCTAAGCAGAGTTTTGAAATCTACACAAAATTTCCAATAAGGAACCATGGATAGATAATGGCAGTACCACTTTTTTTGGAGTAATATCTTCGTTTGAAAAAAGGTCAAAGAATGACATATTGAAGGATATTTGGAATACTTGCTGTAACTTTTGATGCGATGGGTGAACGAAGGATATCGGAGTTAATTTTTTAACATTAAGATATCCCGGAATATCCCTGAGAAATTCAAACCACTGCGATTTGTTTTTCTTGATGTTCGGAGGCTTTAAACTTTCAGCTATCGCAAAAAATGACAATTCTGAACGAGTTACCAATTCATACCGATTTTTCCAGTAAAATCTTTTTTTTTTACTCCATAATCTTTATTAATTCGATCAAAATGGAAAATTAATCGAAGAGAAGACTTTTTATAAAAAAAAAGAAATTTTAAGTAAAAAAAAACAAAACACAACTTTTTTTTATTTTGTCTACATTTTTTTGCACGTAAACGAGCACAGTAAGAAATCATTTCTATCAAAATTCATCTTTTCACGTGCCTCGTCGGAGTTATGCAACAAATGTGACTCGCGTAATTACTCCTTTTCAGAAGGGATAAAAGTTAGGTAAGAAAAAACATTGCAAAAAAACTGAATATTTGTAACGAGAATTCACCATTTGATGAAATAAATTAAAATTTTAGAGTAAAACTTAATTTAATTGGAAAAATCGGTATGAATTGGTAACTCGTTCAGAATTATAAATTTTTGCGATTGCTGAAAGTTTAAAGCCTCCGAACATCAAGAAAAACAAATCGCAGTGGTTTGAATTTCTCAGTGATATTCCGGGATATCTTAATGTTAAAAAATTAACTCCGATATCCTTCGTTCAGCCATCGCATCAAAAGCTACAGCAAGTATTCCAAATATCCTTCAATATGTCATTCTTTGACCTTTTTTCAAACGAAGATATTACTCCAAAAAAAGTGGTACTGCCATTATCTATCCATGGTTCCTTATTGGAAATTTTGTGTAGATTTCAAAACTCTGCTTAGATTTTCTATTCAATCATTATTTACAGAGTTATTGATAAACAAAGTGAACGAGATCGTTTTTGCTTTGATTGACAATCATTCCTTGGAAAGTCATCGTACAAACTAACCGGTTACATGAAATAAAAGCGCATAAAATTTTCAAAAAAAGCTTTGGAGTGAGATTAAGAAAAAAAAAATTTTTTGAACTTGTAGCTTTCCAAAGTTGAAAAAAATTCTGTAATTTTTTTCTTTCCCTGATTTCTTTAGTGTTATTCCAAAACTAGTGATTTAAAAAAAGAATCATGGATAGATTTGAAAACTAGAATCTTGAATCTATAATTTCCTGGATTTCTTTTTGCTGTACGATCATTTTCCTTGGAGATACAGCTTCTTGAAAATCCCATAAGAAAATCGTCCATGAAAAAATATCCTTAAATTTTTGTGAGTAGTGTAGTTTTTTTGCACCGTAGTATAGTATCAGAAAAGACATAGATTTACACTATGGATTGAGGCTTTATTACTTTCTGAACATACTTACTGCATAGAGCTGCGTGAAGCATGCAACAAAAGACAGTCGAATAAAACCGAAAAGTCTATTTATAATAGTCTTCAATCCGCATCATAGTTTATAGAGATGCTTTAAACATTGGCCGGAGTATTTATACCTGAGCTACAGAATAGTAAACTATAAACTGAAGCTCGTGCACGCGATCTTATTAACCGACTTCAACAAAAAGGAGGAGGTTCTCAATTCGGCCGGTATATTTTTTTTTATCTTTAAGTTAGGATGTCTATTTTGTGTACAGATTTTAAGCACGAGATATTTTCGGGGCTCAAACTTGTCATTGGTATATTTACTTCTATGCGAACTTTGTATTTCTGACAACAATGAAAAATACTTGAGCAAATTTTTTTTTCTATCTGGCATAATTGTAATCAAAGTATCAATTTTTCTCATTCCAGAATCAGAGAATGAGCTAATATGCTAGATAATTTATTAAGTCTATTATATAATTACCTGTGAAACCAGAACCGCAAACTACAGGTTTCTACTCCGCCCTAATGTTTACCTAAACCAGCTGATGCGCACTTAACTAAGTTTCAACTTACTCGTGTACAAGTTGCTTCAATACCTCGCATCTAAGTTACTTAAGTCTTCCAACTTGTACGCCATAATACCCTGTTGTTATAACGACGATATCATTGAACGGTATCTTGTTGGTACTCTTAAGAAGTTTGCATTTCTACCTATCTTTAAGTCTTGGTGGCGTAGTGGGTCAGGTACCAACCTCTCAAGTATGAACGTGTGGGTTGGATTTCAGGTCAGGCAAGTACCAATGCAATTTTCTAATCGTGCATTTCAATGACTGATTAAAGGTGAAAGAAAACATCTCGAGGAAACCTGGTCTACAAAGTCTGAAATCACCAACCCGATGAAAATTAATTAACTTTTACTGACTTCAAAAACAAATGAAAACATCACAAAAACCATTACGAGCATTCACATTATCACTTAATTCTCTCTCCAGGGACCTCTCAACGTTTAGTCTACAAGTACCCATATCCACGTGTCGTATTTTTACATAGCTCTGACACAACATGACACAATTGTCCGTCTGTCCGTTTGACAAGTCTTAGGGGACGGCTGTCTCTTTACGTTTCCTTCGTGCCATTCACGTACCACGCGTTAAAAAAATGATTTCCTGCAGTTAACAATTTTGTTTTTTTTAAGATGGTTTATTTATTTAAAAAGTATTCTGAAAAAAAAAAACGTTATTTTAATGAAAAACTCACACAAACTGCCTGATTTTGTAATCTTGTGTAATGGCTATTACACAGCTTAACATTTATTTATAAAATGTTCTATCTTATATAAAGAATATTATTCTTTTACTTTACTATTATACCAATCATCATTTCGACTTCCTACATACTATTGTTACTAATGCCAACCACATTTCGACGAAATTTGACTCAAAGAAGTCACCTATAACACGATTAACGACAGTTTTCTGTACTAAGACATACGTGAAGATGTACCCGCACTAGTGCATTCGTCTAACAGACTGCACTGGGAAAATAGTATTCACATTTATGAACTTTTAGTATTGAAGAATTGGCAATCACGAAAAGAAGAATTTTTAACGTTTTACAATTTTACTGAAACGAAAACTACTTATTTCCATGTCAGGAAACTGACAGAAAACTATCCTGAAAGTTTATGTGGCTGAACTTTCAATAAACTCCATCCACAGCATTCTTAAGAACAATAAATCGTCAAGTTGAGCTAACAAACGCTTAAATGGATCTAGACAAGTAGAAATATGTTCCGAAAGACAATAAAGCACAGGCCATCGGCAATAAAACAATATCCATCTCTGGCGGCGCGCCAGCTGCTCTCTAACAATCAACTCGTACTAAACGGCGAAATTCGCGCTTTTTTACTGAAAATTCTACAAAAGCAGGTCTTCAAGCCTTTGCTATTAAACATGGCTATATTTCGTACAAAGCTCTATTTTAAAATACGGACCTGCTTCCCATGAATAATGAATCTAGGAGCGAGCCAACGAGGTAAGCATTGAATATCTTATATTGTAAGTCATTATTGAAGTTCGTCTCATGAATTTTACAAGATTCAACATGAACACTGTGAATTGTAATATTGCTTTGTGACTATAAGATGGCGGAATTGATCTGAGATGTACTTTATATTCATAAAGATTTGTGAAAGGAAACTCGCGATAACCGACTGAGCAATATCTGAACGTCTTCGTGTCTTTATGCGTTCAATCTCGACAGACTCGATCGTGAAATTGTGCATACAACTTGAAAGACCAACTGAAATCTCAGTTAAAGTTGTAAGACTCAAAAATCTATTGGTGTGAACGTAGAAATATTTCAACTTCAAGATAGAGAACCGCTGTGCACTATAAAATCAAGAAACTTCATATGGCCAAGTATTTTTTTTTTCTATTCAAGCCCGTACTTCTGTATATAGTAGTTTAGAAATTACTTTGACGGATTAAAGTCGTGGTATAAGACAACTAGAAGAAGATTCACGAATTTAAATATACTTACAGTCAAAAACAAAAAGAAGCAAATATCTAATCCAGAAACGACATCCTCTTTACGATGCAAATCTATCTGGAATCCGAAGTGTCTATACCATCTCACGATAATCCGCATTTGTGAAACTTTTTGTTTACATCTCTCACCGAACCGAATCACCAACAAACGCCTGAAATTGGCCTCCTGAAATATTGCCCTAAGGTTGTGTTTGCCTTAGGTAAGGGATAAAAAGGATTTTTGCCAAATTTTACCCTTCGCATGAAAAATGGTCACTGAAAGTTGTGCTCGACAAATTCAGAAACAGCTTTGTAAGCGAGCGCGGGGTAGGAAATACAGGAATAGAATATTTTGGAAATTAACACGGCGTTTTTCCTTATATAACCAGTAAAAGGGAGCCCTTTTATATAAACTACACCTACTAACTGATAAACTTTATGAGGAAAACGTACAAAATATTACAATGTGTTCATAATTTCTTTACATTGATTTTAGCTCGATAAATAGTTCTAACTACCTAGTTTTTTTTACTAGAACCTTTGAATCGGACCTAGGTTGTAAGAATCAAGAGTTTATTACAGCCTGAATATTGGTTCTATCGAATTAATGTCATCTTCAGGGTCAAAATAACTTTGTTACTTTATACTTTTTCATTTCTCTACTTCATTTGAACTATTGGACTTAGAGCAGAAAAACTTAACTTAGGCTACATTGTGTTTTTCGCCAATATTACCTATTTATTATATCCAATGTGGAAGTAACTTTATCTGTCCGTCCAAATTCATTCCAAAACTACAAAAACACTAAAATTGTGAGATAATATCACTAAAGGCACTTACTTTAATAAAAACATTTGCTGTTTCTTTTGCTCTTAAAAAACTTTTGAAAAGCTTTTTTATTTCTGTTTGAATGCGCTAATGTAAGGTACTACTGGTGAAAAATTTAATTTAGTATTAGATAAACCATTTATTGACGTTGTCTACAGAGTATAGACTACTTTTTATCCGGGTACGCAGAGTAGACCCACGGAACGCGGGTAAAACCGCTGGTGAAAGCTAGTATTTCCATATTGTAAATTCAGATTTCCTACGCTTCAAGCAAAAGTTCCTTGCATCATAAAGTGGTTGATAAAACTTGGAAGATCCACATGTACTGACAGTTTTACATAAATCTTATGACTTGGTATCGGTTTCATCAATTTCCTTCACGCCATTTAATATGAACACAAAACTTCACCTTTTGCACAGATAATAATTCACTGTTCACTCTTTATTACATAAAAATATCACCTTTGTTGAAGAGTTATTCCTGAAATACATTAACATGTCGATGATACGGCTTGTTAGGTGATTAAACCACAGTTTATTCGATAAGAGAAGAAAATTAAAATATTCATTTTAAAAAAATCTTATGGCGAGATTTTTCCAAAATTGTTCGCCTTTTTCAGACTTTAATTAAATATCAAATTATATTTTTTTTTTAAATATAATTTTCGGTTCTGTGCTGTAGATGTGATAATCTAATATTTGGTAGTAGGGATGTTTCGTAACAGACCAGATCAAGCATTGTATAATAAGCAAACTAAAATGATCAGCGATAGTTTAATTACACCACAGTTTATTAATAAAAAAAAAATGTAATACTTTCAACTACAGGTCCTGCTGGTTAGTGAGGAGCGATTATCGACAGTAGACTAGTCGATAAAGGATTATGGCAACGCGTCGGCTCTGTCCCTTACACAACGCTTCTAATATTCTGTTTGTGAGTGTTATTGGTTACGCACTAGGTCGATAAAAATCTGCGTTTTTGTAACTAATCGTGTTGTTTACATTCCTTTTTTCGTAACCGAATTCTTAACTAAACTTCAACAAGCGTAAGTGATAAAATCACTAATTTTAGTGTATCGATAATCTTTTTACGTTATAAACACCTTCTCTAAGTTATCAGAAAAGATTCGTTTACATTTACTAAGCAATGCATGTCAAAGTGCAATAAAAAGACACTTTCACATTATTAGCGACAATAAAGCGAAAATACATCTCTTAGGGTAACTACACACACCTTCCACGGCGTCCCATACACCATTAGGCAGCGTTATCGCGTATTATGGCACATTATACCCTTATATCGGAACGTAAATAATGAGTATATCGACTGAAAAATACAAGGGGATTTTTTGTGCCATTAACTTTGAGATTTACTTTTTTCCTCCTTTTTACGTTCTGGTTTGAACTGAGAAATCACGTGTTCTTCGCTTAAGTGGGAACTAGAGTTATGAGGACAGAAATCATTTGACTTACGTTTAATAAATGCAACTCAGGACCTGTTTCAGACTTGGACCAGTTTCAGAGGTTCCTGATAAAAAAAGCGATAGATTGACAAATATTGCTATAATTTTTTTTCTACTGTTCTATAACATATCAGACAGCTATCTAAAACTATTTATAGGACACAGGAAATTTGTCATTAAACTTGTCATTTAAAAAATGAAAAATTCAGTACTTAGTATTTTTAAAGTGGTCATACCTACTCTTAATAATGGAACAACAGTATAAAAACAAAATAAATTTAGCAAAAAACAAAGGAAAACATTTTAAAAGGTTTCATCACAGCTCGCAACTTACCCAGTGCGTACGTCACTAAAAGCCAGGCCGGAGCACAATGATTGCAGAATCACCCGGCGCCCATTAAGGCGCGCCACACGTGAGCAAATATTAGTCCGGCCGCTCGTGTGAGAGGCCACAAGTTGCGGGTGTACTCTAATAGTGGAGGACTTTCAGCGCGCCTTTAGTTTCTATAGCGACATGTTTTTGTGACACGCGTAGGGAATGCAATCCCGGCCCTTTTTTCCAATCCCGGGATTGCGGGACTGAATAAAG
>NWSH02000525.1:10075322-10087061 GCA_002382865.2 Heliothis virescens | reverse complement strand
AGAGAGATTTGATTTGTTCTAATTCTTAAACTAACTGAGTCAAGTGGAAACGGCGTCCACAAGGCACTTGTTGTGGCACTGTGTGGTTTCTGCGATGGCGTTCGCGTACTATTAATTAATTAATTTCTTGTCAACTTTGAAAAACTTGGGTCTGTATAAATTGGACTGGAAGACATATACTGAGACATGTCTCTTTGGTAAGTTCTATAACTGTTTTTAATGATTCTGTATTTGTGGTTGACTTACGCAAATGGTGCTAAGAGAAATTAAGATACCAAAGTGACATGAGACATGACTATCTCTGATGTTTGACGTACTTTGTTATTTTCGATGATCATATCAGTCTCCTAATGAATTTTGAATATGCTATGGTCTGTATCTTGCAGACCAAATGTGTAACTTATGATGGTTTTGAACATAACAAGCCGATGAAAGAAAGATCGTGGTGTAGACATGCTGTGTAGTTACGCGAAGTTAATGCACTGGCGACGTGTATTTCTCCAGTATCATTGTCGGACCTGTGCTTGGCGGATAGTCAACCGTTTATTCTTTCAGCCGATGGTCGTTTTGTCTTCCCAATAAGCTATATAATCCGATGTGCTTTACACGTCTCACATGATGAACCCTGAGATATATGAGTGAGAGCCGTTGGAACTTGATGCATTCATTAAATCTATTACAGTTGTTGCAGAAGTTAGCTTGCAACTTTACACTAAGTTTCGATCGTGTGTGCGTCTATTGTGTGTAAATCAGAAGAGGAGGATATAGAATATAGAGCAAGTATGTTTCAGATAATATATAGTTTGATTCCTGGTTTTCGTTTACAAGCTTTTAGTAGCGTCTATTAGAATACCTTTTCTTGAAAAAAGAAACAATCACTTTTAATTTAATAATAAATAATGACAGTGACCATTATAAGTGAGAGTGGGCGAGTGTTTGGGTGCTGCTTTTAAATAATTTTTTGAAGTCAAAAATGCTGATTTTCAGCTCAGTTTTACAGTAGAATAAAAGAAGGTTAAAAAAAGAAGTGATATTAATATTGTTCTTACCATGTATCCAGTGTTACTGGCCAGCGTTATACCTCACAGCGAATCCGTCAGCCGACCACCTGCGAATATCATGGTTTGTTGGCCTTCGGGCGCATACCGAGAAGACCTATAAAGAGCTATCGCTGGACGCCCATAGACCTATGAAATAATAAATACCAGATAACTATTATTAAATATGTTCCTAAGGTATTCTTTGAAAACGTGAAATAGTTTTGATGTATACCTCTATAGAATACCTATATCATGAATAGCAATAGGGAGTAACTTGTTGGCTACAGGTTCTTATGTTCTCAGAATGTGAAATCACAAAGACTACCGATGTTAATAATATACTGGTTTTATTTATCATAAACCTATATTATAGGATGATTTAATTGGTCCGGACTCAACCAAATAGAATTAAAAAAGTTTCCTAGTACAGTGAAACTGGATAGCCATTTTATTTCTTGATGGATGACATCCGTCATGGCTCCCATGACCGGAAACTGAGAGGAACGATATAGACATGTATGTGGGGTAGACGATAAGATAGCCATTCTGGAAGATAAAGAGAAAATTATATACTAAGTAAATATAGTACGCTAAATTTTTTCCGCCTCTATCTTAAACTAATAAATGCTAACGGGAGGCTCTCTTTGTGGCACACTTTCAGAAGGTAAAGTAACTTAAATTAAGTATGCGATAGACTAAATACTAAAGAAAGGGCGCAGAATAAGTTTTAGATACAGGTATCGAGGGTGAGAAATTTAGGGCGATATACAGCTAGGCAACATCATTAAAACTATATGACTTGTATACAATTATATTCTACACTCCAAGTCTTGATAAAGTTTGTTTGTTTGTTTGTTCCGCTTTCACGCCGTAACTACTGAACCGATTGCTTTGAAATTTTGCAGACGTAAAGTTAGAAGTCCGGATTAAATAATAGGGTACTTTTTATCCCGAAAAAAATAGATATTCCCGAGGGAAAACAAAAATATTGTTTGCTTGATGGATGGATTGTAGATGGCGCTGTGTGTCGAACCGAATTCCACGCGGGCGAAGCCGCGGGCGGAAAGCTAGTAGTTAATAAGATTGGAGGAGAAATTGTATTACAAGTTATAGTTTTTAATATGTTCCTAGCTGTTATCCGTATTTTCACTGGTACCTGGACTAAAATTATTCTGCGCCCTTCTTTAGTATTTAGTCTATCTGCATACTTAATTTAAGTTACTTTACTTTGAAAGTGTGCCAAAAGACCTCCCGTTAGCATTTATTAGTTTAAGATGAGGCGGAAAAAATTTAGCTATATATTAGATTGAGTATAATAATTTTCTCTTTATCTTTCAGAATGGTATACTATCGTGTCTACCATACATGTCTATGTTCCTACTCAGTTTCGTCATGGGAGCCATGACGGATGTCATCATCAAGAATAAATGGCTTCCAGTATCAGCTACTAGGAAACTTTTTAATTCTATTGGTGAGTTCCGGACCAATAAATCATCCATGAATATAGGTTTATGATATAAAACCAGATATTTATTACATCGTAGTCTTTGTGATTTCACATTCTGAGAACATAAGAATGTAGCAACAAGTTACTCCTTATTGCTATCAATATAGGTATTTATAGAGGTATACATCAAAAACATTTCATTCAAAGAAATACCTTAGGAAACTATTTAATAATAGTTATCTGGTATTTATTTTTTCATAGGTCTATGGGGTCCAGCGATAGCTCTTATAGGTCTGTCGTATGCGCCCGAAGGCAACATGATATTCGCAGTGGTCATGCTGACGATCGCTGTGGGTATCAACGCTGGCCAGTACACTGGATACATGGTAAGAAAATATTTAATATCACTTCTTTTTTTTCTATACTTCTTTTATTTCTATGTAAAACTGAGCTGAAAATCAGCATTTTTTGAACTTCAAAAAATTATTTAAAAGGCAGCCCCAAACACTCGCCCTTTACACTTATAATGTCACTGTCATATTTATTATTAAAATAAAAGTAATTGTTTCTTTTTTCAAATGATTAATGACGTACTAAAAGCTTGTAAACGAAACCAGGAATCAAAACTAATATATTATCTGAAACTATCCTTCTATATCTATACCTTCCTATTCTGATACACCATAGACGCACAACGACAAACTTAGTAAAGTTGCAAGCTAACGCTGCAACAACTTGCTATGATTAATGGAATGCATCAAGTTCCAACGGTCGACTCATATATCTTCAGGGTTGTGAAGTGTAAAGCACAGTCGGGATAATATGGGAAGACAAACGACCATCGCTGTAAAGAATAAACGTTTACTAGTCAGCAAACGGTCCCGTGTCTGGGATACACGTCAGCCGTGTTCGCCGTCTACACACGTTACACGTTTTCGTTCATCGCTTGGTTATGTAAACTTTCTAAGTTAAATTGTCTGCAAGATACAGGACATAGCATTTAATTCATGAGAGCTGATATTGTCTTGAAAAAATAAAACAAACAGTAGTAAAAACAATTCAGAAGTGTCATGTTCATTGTCATATTTTGGTATCTTAATTTCTCTTAGCAATTTCGTAAGTCAAGCTACAAATACAGAATATTAAAATACAGTTATAGAACTTACCAAAGAAACTGTTCTAGTCAGTCCAATTATACAGGACCAAGTTTTTCAAACGTTGAAGAAATAATTAATTAATAGTAGTGGCCACAAGACAGTGCCTTGTGGAACGCTTGCTCAGTGTTTATAGAATTAAACAAATTATAAACCACAAGTCAAGGAAGGTTAAGTTGGAGATGAAAGTTTCACAGCGGTTGTATTTGATTTGTACTATTCAGGGTTTGCACTTCAAGAAGAAGAAAAATTGGTAGAACAAAAATTTGATGATTTAATTGCAAACTACGTTATAAAGCGACAGCAAGACATTGATTTATAATCTTTCTAAATAGCATTTCTAAGGCACTATATTTTGGTTGTAATTGAATGTTTTCTCCTCCTAGTTGGTCCACATAGACCTGGCTCCGAACTTCAGCGGGTGTCTGATGGGCGTCACCAACTTCTTGGCGAACATCATCTCCATCATCGCTCCCCTCGTATGTGGATTCATTATTCAGGACGATGTAAGAAACTTTATTTCTAAGTATATCTCTATAGTATTATAGTAGTATTATAGCAATTCATCGAAAATTACATACGAAACATGAACATTTTAAACAATATTCAAACTTTCAAAACATTCTAAAAATAGTTTTCAATTTATCCAAGGCGCAGATTGAATATGGAGGTAATTCTAACAAACTAATATTAATATTGTGTATTACAGACGGACCCGTCGGAGTGGCGTAAAGTGTTCTTCATAGCCTCAGGAGTGTACTTCTTTACAAACCTGTTCTTTGTACTGTTCAGTACGTCTGTGAGGCAGCCCTGGAACGAGCCTAAAGTCGACGACGTCGGTACGCGAAACTAAACTCTATTTTCATCACTACTCAGATGAATTTTGAACGACTTTTGAAATTAATTAGTTTTTTAATATTTTCAGAAATGAAAGCTCCTGAAGTAAAAGAACCTGAAAAGTCGAAGTTGGACGCGGAATGGAGTCGACGTTGAGCTGGATTTAGCTATATGTATTCTAGTACCTGAGTTGAGTTTTATATAATTTTAATATTAATAAAAAGTCATGATTAGGATAATGTTAAAGTCTTGATTTTAATAAAACCTCAAAACTTTTTTTTTAAATGTAATCGACGGTTTCATTTTGTTCACAACTCCTAAACAAAGCAGACTTCATTTTATACCAACACTCACTTCAAATTCCAAGAAAATCTTGGAATTGTCTCACGTTTTCTGGGGTCTGAAACGAATTCATCATTCATTCATAGTGAAATGACCATTTCCGCACCTCACGACACTGTATTGTCCTTCCCCAAGTCATGTTGCTCTCCATACATAGTTGATGTGAGCTTCAAACCTGAACTCGGTGGGCATAGGAATTACTAGTTCTAAAAATATCTAACAAGTCCTGTATAGGTACTTTCTTTTCCAGTTTATTTTATGGTATAAACAAAAAAAAATGATCAAGTTTGAATAGTTCCAAGTTTTTTGTTATAATTCACTCTTATAAAATAACGTTTGAAGGATTCATCACTCCCAAATTAAGGAACAATACAGCTAACTTGAATAATCAGTATCACAAACAATAAAGATTATGCCTCAGTTACAGCATTTCAAGTATTTCCCAACCATCAATTCTCTTTGTTTCCGAAGTTTATTCACGACTCCAGAAAAATGGTAAATTAATTCATACGACCTTGACTTGATCTTGAACTTCAGTCGATGTGAACTGACGAGGTCGATCAGTGAGTTCATTTGCATTTCGATTGGAAATCGTTGATGTGTCGCTTGAGACGACACCGAGTGGATTCTTCATTAACTCGTCGTGCTATGATGAACTCCTTTAGAAAATGCATCAAACCAGTGAAACTTGTGGTAGTCAACACTTGAGACTTGATTCAAACACTTAAAAACAAAACCGATTTTATTTTGACTGATATAAAATTGTGTAAATAATAAATAATTTAGGCATTATCACTTTTTCACCCAGCGTCACCTTCATATGTTATTCCGGGATCAGTTTCACAGTCATAGACATACTAAACCCAAGATTCACAGTCTCGAATAAAAGTAACGCTCAAAAGTGTCCCCAACACTGTTTCTATCTCTTTCTATACGGTACAAGCATATGTTATTGCAAGTTCAACTTTACGCGAATTGCTTAAGGTCGTTATTACAACGCAGTGCCTAAAGCAATAACATTTTACGACCGAATGTGGTCGGCTAGGACAAGGCATTGAGTGGAGACGAATATGACTTTATTTTTTTCATTATTAGTTCGTATTTTAAGTTTGTAGAAAATGTGTTTTAAACACATACATATACTTTTATTTTTGCATAAACATGTTTTTGGGCAGCCTATGGATATATAAAAAAAAACAAATAGTAACTGTCATATCCTGTAACGATAACAAAAAAATATATAAGTATATTGAATGGAGGTAGTACGGTTTTTGACAAATTCAGTTTGCTTGCTTATGAATTACTTACCACTACATTAGGAACAGCCGTTTTACGAAGACGCTTTATACCTTTTGAAGTTACATACATATCTTCCTCTAAAAAATTCTCGGAACAAACGACGCTTGAATTATTTGGCTTAAAAAAATCTTCTCGCCTTTGCTCACTAACAATTGATGACCATTGTCCACATCGTATCGGATCACGAGGAAAACTAAAATAAAGAAATTTGAAACCTCATAATATTTAGGAAAATAAAAAAAATACTGCCACCTGACCCACACTTTATATAATGTACAGACAACAGCAGGTCAACGTACACGACCCGTCAAATTTTACCAATCGATTATCGGATTAACCTTCCGCTATTGTGATAAGGTTGAAAATCTATTGCAGAATTTTGACAGATTGTGGTAACTTGATGTGCTGTTGTCTGTACGTAACGTAAATATAATTAATCAAATCAAAACCTACACTCAAAAAACTTATATATTATTTTACAAATTTATTAACAAAAAAAAATAACACAAATAAAAAAAATCGACTCCACTAATATTAGAACAGGGTCATTTTATAATGCGACGGAAATAAGAAGGTCATTGTAATGCGTCGTTCTAATACTGAACAAGCGGCCATTGAAGTTGGCCGTATTATTCTGTGAGCGTTGTATTAAGTTTTTGGAAAAATAAATCAAAATCAAATAATGCTTGCTATAATTAGTCATAAAAACGACAAAAACTAATCAATTAACCATTGTACTTACCGAAAATACGATATCCCATCCTTTTTTAATCTTCTCGACGTGATATTTTTACAATTTCTCAAAGAACACTTCGGCATTTTTGACGACTGCTTACAGACGCGAGCGACGCAAGACTATTTGAAATGAGCGCACAATTTAGAATGTTGCGCTCATTTTGTGCGGACGTTTTTTGCACGTTGAGTGTTTATCTTGGGTTTAGTATGTCTATGTTCACAGTACACAATTTGATTTTCGAAGACACGTCTAGGACTAGTGCACACTATTGCTTCAAAATTCATATGACTATTACCACTGGTCTATAGTATACGTGTCGAGAATCCAAGTGATACCGGCCTAATACGTTACGTGTAATGAATGCGAGATCGGCGTGAGTCATAGCCTTACTGTAACCTTCCCCAGTGTCATCAGTGAGTGATTGAACCCGAGGTACCTACGTGAGACGAGGTTCCACGTTTGCTTAGGAGCGCTTTGGATGCAAGGATGATGGGAAGCCGGAAAATTATTTAGTGTTAGGATAAGGATGTGTTTTGTATGAAAATTGTGCTTCGCTGAGAGGTTATACATTTTTAAAGCTGTGAAGAGAAGAACCTTAAAGAATTTTGTGGCCTGAGTATCCACTCTAAAGTTAGGCATTCTTAAGTAAGATCTAGTACAAAGGACCATTAAAAAGACAAGAAAGATTTCAGAATAGCAAAGTACTTAAGTCTCTCGAAATACACATTTTTATTCGGAACACATCGCGAGGTGCTCAGTTTGCCTCCCACTCGGTAAAGATCTTCACAAACAGCTTAAGGTTCCCTTTTTAGGGTTCCGTAGTAAACTAGGAACCCTTATAGTTTCGCCATGTCTGTCTGTCCGTCCGTCCGTCTGTCCGTCCGCGGATAATCTCAGAGACCATTAGCGCTAGAAAGCTGAAATTTGGTACCAATATGTAAATCAACCACGCCGACAAAGTGCAAAAATAAAAAGTGGAAAAAATTGTTTTATTAGGGTGCCTCCCCTACACGTAAAGTGGGGCGTGATTTTTTTTTTAATTTCAACCCTAACGTGTGATATATCGTTGGATAGGTATTTTAAAATGAATAGGGGTTTACTAAAATCATTTTTTGATTATATTAATACTTTCGGAAATAATTGCTCCAAAAGCCGAAAAATAGGCGTCCCCCCCCCTCTAACTTTTGAACCGCAAGTTTAGAAAATATAAAAAAAATCTCAAAAGTAGAACTCTACATAAACTTTCGAGGAAAATTATTTTGAACGTAGTACAGACAGCAGTCTTTGAGATATAGCAATTTTTTGGAAACCGCAAATTATAACTTTGTTATTCATATATTTGTATGAAAAACAAAGTTATTCTTCGTTGCTGAAAAATGTTTGTATTTTGGCTAGTTGTAGGTAATAAATGCGGACCGGACGGAGGGTACGGAACCCTTCGTGCGCGAGTCCGACTAGCACTTGGCCGGTTTTTTTAAGAGATCCGAGAGCAAACGCTAACTTTAGCTGGGATATTTCATAAATCAATATTCTGTGTAGGGTTGTAAGGTCAATGTCAATATCAGCTATTAAATTTTAAAAATAAATTTAAAACTGTCTGGAACTTCCTTACAGCAAAGTTTATTTTGAAGTTATAAAGAATCAAAAAACAAAACATAAAACTTAGCAATAAAAAGTTTTCCTACTTCCAAGAGCAGACGAAGAGTTTAATTAAAAATAAATTAGTGCACTTTATCTAGTAGTTGAGGGGCTATTCCTGTTGGTGAAGCGTCAATGCCTTTTTTCAATTTAAATATTTATAAAATTATGAATAAACACAATTAGTTACTTTTCCCGCACTTTAACATATTATTCCGCTTATTTTTATAAAAAGAGTAAGACAATTGAGTCCATACTGATGTTTCCGCACGCCAATATCTATTACCGCAGCGCCCATTGGTTGGTATCGAGTGGTCCTTGTGATGCTCGCCAATGACCGACAGAGGGCGCCCGCTCTCATGAGTTCCGTTCCCGCCGCCATTCGCATTGCGTCGAATTTGTACCGCTCCGCTATTAAAATCCCTATTGTTGAAAATCAGAGGATTCTCGTAGAATAAGTGAACCTGCTGCTGTGAGACTTTATATAGATACAGTGCAGTGTTGATTTCGCGAGTTTCAACCAGCCCACCGGTGGATGAATCAAGATTTAGCTCGCCGGCCGGCAGCCCACACAGCAACCACGCGCCCTGGAACGAGGCATCTTCTCAATCCCTGGTCCGAGTGAGGTCCCTGGATTCACGAGGTACGTGGGCTTTATTAGCTGCAAAGAGTTGTAGTGGGTATTGGTGTCTCTTGAGAATTCATCAGTAGGGACTCAATTTTCGATTTGTGAAAACCGCCATATTGGGAGGTCTTAAAACCCCCGTCCTTATTTTGGCTAGGCTATTTACACGCCTAACCACCTGTTAATATTAACGACGGCAGCTCGCCTTGTGGACACTCGCTTAGTAGTACATAAATATTTAGACTGATTGTTGATTTTATTCATTTAACACAAAGCAATGATTGCTTTTAATTTCTTTTAGGCGTCGGGGCGTCGGCTATCAATGTAGTACGCGGACATTTTTATTATTTTTTGCCGATGTAGTTTCAGTTGTTAGTGTTATGGATGAGCTTCCCGCTTCAGACTGATGACTGCGGACACATATAGCCCATTACGAATAACAAACTGCTCGCACCAAAAATGCAGGACCATAGTTTACCAAATTCCAACGACAAAGCACCCAGTACATCAATGTTCCGTTTCAATTTCAGTGCAACTACATAATTGCACAATTCCACGCTCTGGAACTATGGAGAATCTTGTAAATCAACCAAGTTGTATTTGGGTGCAATTCTAGGATAAATTTAATATCTCCTGAGACTGCGCTGTATTGGCAGGTTATAGGGCAACTAGTACTTCAGTATGGAATATTCGTGGCCTGCAATCACAATGGAGTCTGGCTTGTAGAATATTAACTGCAGTATCGTGAACGAGTGTTGCCGACTCTAATATGGAGATATTGGATTGCTTTCAGTTGGCAACACTGTGGCCTAATGTGATTGTTTTCCGTTATTGGTGCAATTCCCGAAATATGTTTCTTGCCATACTGGAAAACGCAATATTAGAAGTGATGTGCATCATAATAAATATAGTAAATGACAAACTGGTAAAAAAAGTAAATGGTACACTGTTTTCGAAACAAAAGACATACAATAACTTCACATTGATTCAACTCGGTTCCTATCTAGTGGGTAAGTACCAATGCAACTTTTTTAAGTTTGTATGTACTGTCTAAGTATATCTTAGACACAAATGACTGATAAAAGGTGAAGAAAAACATCTTGAAGAAACCTGGACTATAAAGTCTGAAATCATCAACCCGCATTGAGCAAGCGTAGTGATTGACGCTCAATCCTTCTTGGTTTGAGAGGACGTAAAAAAATAACAACGACTACTGCAGATTAGCATTCGGGGACACCGGTTTTACGTGCCCTCCAGGCCTCCAGAAAGTTTCTAAAACCCAAAACCACAAAGCGATTTCGGCCCGACCAGGGAATCGAGCTCGAGACCCCGTACACAGCGGTAGCGCTATGCGTTTACCAGACCAACGAGGCAGTTAAAGTACAATAATGTTTCCACTCTAAAGCTTGTGCCACTAGGAGCGCTCAGCGAAATCAGTTCGCTCACTTAATATATGGCCGCACCCGACACGGGAACCCACTTATAGTATTTAATGAGACAATTAATTTATGCTACAGCAACTGCCTCAATTGTTAGCTTAAATACTGACTCCTATTATTTAAGAAGCTTACATGTAAATGAAACTGTCTAGCGCTTAAATGTTTGGGACTAAATTAATAATAATTAATTAGCACACTATTGTATAAGTTTAATAAAAGAAACATAGAAGGTTATTTATTTCTTGGGTGCATAACTAACGAGAATAAGGATAATATAATAAGGAGTAAGTCGTCATGAGAAAAAATAATCAGAAATCTGACCAAGGTGGTATGCCATTAATTTTGATCCATTTAAGAAAGGTACTGAAACTTCATAAACAAATGGCCTTTACCTAGTATTGGCTTAACAATACACTAACGATGATAAGTGTTTACTATCTGATAACCCGACAATCACTCTCACACTAGATTATAGATCCGAGATAATTTCGTCAAATCTCACCACGCGTCAACAGAGCGAGGCGCGCCACAGCCACAGGCCACAGCTACGCGCCACAGCCACACGCCACAACCACACGCCACAGCAACATAATGTGCGGCGATCAATCAGACAGACGCGCTAATTGCAACAGCACTGATTACCTGGATTGTGGATGTAACATGTACTTAAGCCGATAGCTTGATCGATGACGCCTAAAGACATGAAACATTTAAATATTTAAGTCTCTTGGGATCACAGGTACCAGTTAAAGTTCAAGATAGCTATATCATTGATTAAATGCCATAGAAAAGTAGTAAAAATTAAAGACATTGCTATGGCAATATCTGTATGATAGCTATCTAGGACTTTGTCTGAAAACTGTGTTAACGGGCTTAGTTTTAAGGAGATCTATTCTATTGAGAAGCTCATGGTGTCAGAAAGTGCTAAGATCGAAAATAGTAACAATTAAGTTTTGTGTGAACAAAATGCTACAGGTTTATATTTTATGATGCATTGATATCTTTACGAACGCGAATTCGCCCACTTTTACCACGTGGAGACGATCATAAGCCACATTATACCAGGCTACACTATAATTAAAATAGCTACTTTTTAACCCCCGACGAAAAAAGAGGGGTGTTATAAGTTTGACGTGTCTGTCTGTCTGTCTGTCTGTCTGTCTGTCTGTCTGTCTGTCTGTC
>NWSH02000525.1:10050199-10072147 GCA_002382865.2 Heliothis virescens | reverse complement strand
CGTCGCGTTGGGGGACCGCTCCTAAATAGATGGGCATGTCATTAAGTGTAAGTAAGAAATAATTAGGAGCGGTCCCCCAACGCGACGTATTTTTTTATTATTTTTTACTTTTTAAAGAGAAATTAAGTTTTTTATTACAGGAAGTGGATGAAATAGCAAAAGATATCTATAAGAGTAATAAATTAAAACAAGGAAAGCGATTCCTCGAGGAAAAAACAACGATGTCACGATATTCCATCCGCACGTGCTCGCCTCAGGGAACGAACAGGCGTCGGCAACGGGAATGATAGTGATACTAGTATTTTATTATGTTTTCTTACAATGCTACACGTTTTATTAATCCCCTTTACAGGCTGTGGGAGTGTGCTCTAAAAACGTATGTTGATATCAAACAAACATAAGAGATGATTGGGTTTTGAAATGAATACACACAAAAAATTCAATGTTTTTTTTCCTCTGATAATCTTAATAATTTCAATTTTGTTCATTACCCATGCTCTTCAATTGGCGCAGAGGCAGGTCAAAATGACGCTGGATGAGTGTCGTAAAGAAAGATATGGAAAGCTGCTAACTCGAAGAAGATGTCCAGAACAGAGCGAAGTAGAAGAAGAGGATACGGAGAGCGAACCCTGTCACGAGACAGGACATACGCTAGGGAGGAGAAGAAGAAGACACATTCTCTTTATTTCATGTCCCACCTACGGATGAAGTTTGTCCCAAATTATAGGAAACCACGGCAAGCATAGCAACAGCAAATTGATTAACCTCTACTTCAACATCTTATCCTCTCACTTACTATCAGTCTCAATCTCTTACTAAATGGTACATAGAACATCAACCATTGTTCATGATCATTAGATATGATGCAGTCAAAACGCTTAACCAGTCAAAAGTACCATTGACCAGCAAAATCAGTCAAAACTACTTTTGACTAAAGAGGTTGGTTAAAACTGATTTTGACTGAAAATTATTGGTCAAAAGTACTTTTGACTGCGATTTTGCAGTCAAAAGTACTTTTGACTGACGCTCTTGGTCAAAAGTAGTTTTAACTGAAATAAAGCATCAGTCAAAAGTGCTATTAACTCGTTAGATGTGAATGATGTGATAGTGATGACCTAAATTAGAATGTTCTAAGTATTATGTTGAATAATGTGTATTATTCCGAATGTTTATTTATTGCTATAAAATAAATGTCCTAAAACATCGTTAAAAGTCAGGTTTTAATGGCAGAAACGAATCGCTGTAAATCCGACTCCACGTAGTCTTGTCTGTCCTACCCCTAGAGTGTAATTCAAATTCGCGTGGGACCGCCGGAGCCCTGCAGCGCCGGAGCCATGACAGAAACCATGCTTGCTGAATGATGCATGCTTGCTTGCATGTTGCAAACTAGTAATATAAAAGTTCATATGTGCGTTTGTCGTTATTTTTTTTTTATCGACCACCTTACCTTTTTAAGAATTTTGACTGATACAACCAGTCAAAACTGCTTTTGACGGAATCTCTTGGTCAAAAGTAGTTTTAACCAACGCCATTGGGCAAAAGTACTTTTGACTGTTATTTTAGTCAAAACTATTATTGACTAAAGCTTACGGTCAAAAGTAGTTTTGACTGATTTTGCTAGTCAATAGTAGTTTTGACTGGTTAAGAGTTTTGACTGCAACAGATACATCGATGATCTTGACCACAACAGTATCTTGTGCAAACATATCAAGTGGTGCTGTCAATAATTTAGTTTATCTACTAGATTGTACACATAACCTGGATTATGTTCAAGTGCTCCGATAGCCATCTCGTATCGCTTAGTGCCGTCATACTAAATCAAACATTGTTGATTTAATCCGCGTGATTTGTTTGACAATAATAAGGTAAACGGGCTTAAGTTGCAACTAATCTTTGGTACAAAATCTAAATCCTTACTAATATTATAAGTGTGAAAGTAACCCGTGTCTGTCGCCCTTTAATGTCCAACTTACTAAACTGTTTGGTATACAGATGGTCTGACATTTCAACACTATATATAACTTCAATTTCCTCATTTCCTTTATGCTCGAAGCCTTCAATCCCCCAAATACAATTAAGAGCAACACTATAACAAACGCACTGGCCGACCTTCAAACGACCTTCACGACCACTAGGGGATGTTTTATGACCCTCAAACATAACAGTAAACGTCAGGTCCTTAGAGATATCGTAAAGTGCCGATGTCGATGACTTGGTAATTCGATCGGATGCTTCCGACCATATTTTAATAGTCCACGTCTTTGGGGAATGTGCTGTACAACATGAAATCAGTGTAAGCGTTATATTTATGGGTAATGAAGTTTGTTAGTAGACCTTGATAATTGATCTAGTAAATGATAGATAGCTAAATAAGAGTTACACGTGTCCCTCTCTACTACAGCTTAGGTATAAAAAATACGTTTCAGTGTCCGCTATGAAAACTTCGATTCCCACTGAAATTATTATATTACTGAAATAATTATTATAAATGATAATTGTTGATATCGGCATTAAAATTCAGCGGTAAGCGGCATTTAGCTGCTGTAATATTATTTTCATAGAATTCAAATGCTAATAGTATTACTGCGAGCCTAGCAAATTGGGGTTATCATAACACAATAATATTCCACGTATCATACATTATTAATTCACTGTTAATCTCGTTACAATAACAGAATAAAATATATCAGTTAGTTTTATTATAAAAGCCATCAAAACGCAAAATTAATCATTTTCCTACTGAATGGTATTAATCGTGTTTCGAGCTAGTTGCGTTATTTAATTAATCACTCATCAAATGAATTCTTAATGGATTTATCTGTATCATTCGGATCGCTGGCTTTGTATTAATCATACAATATTTAGCAACCATTTTCCTTCGCTGCGGTATTTTTTTTACTTTTATCGTTGAGGTGATGAAAGGTATGGAAATTCGCACTTGCCTCAATCTTGTTGACCTCTGTCAAATTCTGAATGGTGATTCGGGTTCTGAGAAGGAAAATAGCTTTATCGAATTATTCAGACCAGGCATTATATTCTAGCAAATGCTGAGCCATAATCGATTTTATTTTATTCTGAGTATACCAAACTTATATTAAGTTTATCGCCTGATAATATAGTACCCTTTTGGTGTCCAATAATTGGGAAACAGACTGTGTAAATAGTCTACATATTATAGCGACGATAGTAACACACGTACAAGCAAATAATCTACATAATGGAATCTGTAACCTAGACAGATTTTCACGTATTTTCCTTATAATCTCACAAGTATAAAGTGAAAGGACAGATCGGATTGGGACTAGAATATCTGATATTACCTACTATGTATATGAACTTGTAGAGGAAAATGTTGTAATTTATAGGTAACTAAATGATGTTACTAGTTAAGTACTCCGGGACTGTACCGTGTATTCGTGTACATATAGTTCTTTTTTATTATTCAACAATAGAACTACTAAATCAAAGTGTTGGTTATTAATATGTTAAAATATAATATATACGAGTATTGTATGGCACCATGATTTAATCTCGTGGCTGCATGTGAGTCCCATTCACACGTGCCGCATCTCCTCAGAATTTCAATCACGTATTGATCTGTTGTCCTTTAGTCAAACTTGATAATTACATCTCGTTCCAAGAACCTGATACAAAGCTCTTTGGACGTAGGTCTTAGAATCCTAGATGTTTGAGGCCTACTTAATTAGTTTTGTTAATCGAGACGAATATCACCACTCAATGGTTCCCAGAGTATGGAAGGCGTCTTAGAGGAAGACCAAGGAAACGCTGGCGAGAACATCTGGTCCCTTTCCTCACTGATTGGCCACAGCACGCTTCCAATGGACAACGATAGAAGAGTATGGGTCCTTTGTACTGAAATAGGATAGTATAGGCTAATTAAAAGAAATGAGGCCTTCAATCTATGATGGCGAATTTTTTTTTTTTTTTTTCAGAAATGCAATTATTTCCTATAAAATATTGTGAATTATATTTATAATATGCTGTCAGTCTCCATTCAATGTTTTTTTGTTTAAGAAGACATGCGGTAAAAACAAAATGATAAATGTCGAGGAAAACTAGTGAGCGTCCTAATGTGTGAAATTAATTGACCGGACTGTACCGTCTACGTGCTCCTTGTTACTAATAGCTTTGATGATAACAATTTAACCTCGTAACTTGAAGTAATATCATGAACTCGGTAGTAAAAATATGGCTATATAGACTTCCTCAACTCTCATGGCACAATAAAACAAACAAATAACTTGTTGTACTCGACTATGATAAACACAGATAAATGGAGATAATTTTACTATCAACTTACGTAATGGCAGATCATCAAAACTATCGAATTGATCACGATAATGTTAAGCCGTCATTCAATCGTTATCCATCCTGATTATAATATCACGTTTGAGATGCCATTCATAGGTCATGATATAGGTCTGATACAGGTTATCAATTTCCATTACATTGTCTCCTTAGGATTAAAAACTATGTAAGCTGCTCGAAGCATAGTGAGGTTCCACCAGCGGTTTCAACCCGCGTCCCGTGGGAACTTCATGTTTCCTGATAAAAAGTAGCTTAAGGCTAGGCTAGACTTTTATGGCCCTCGGTAAAATTAAAGGGCTATCTAACGCTAAAACATTTTTTCAAACAGATCAGCGAACAAACTTCTGGATAATACTGTTAGACGAGCGGCAAGCAAACTTCAAATAAATTTCAAATAATAATAGCTCAAGTATATAAATTATAGCACCTATGTATGAACGTTCATTTAATCTATTGTTTTTATGCTAAGCATGATCATTGATCAGGTAGACCAAACCAAACCACAACATCATACTTTATAAACAGAATATCAACACTTTGTATGAAAACAATAACAAAGTGGGTCTTCCTCAAGAGGTCAATTCTGAGAACTGATCGACATATGGCACCTGACAGGTGTCACGTAAATTACTGTCATACTTGACCTTGCAGTCACTATGCAGAGCTATGATAATAAGGTTGCATAGAATTTGATGATGTTGTTAGTTAATATGGATCATTTATCATTTTTGAGATCATTGGTTACGTACGTAGAGTACGTGCAAAAACCAAATATGGAAAGAAAACATTTGAAATTGCGACAGACTTAAAGCAGACTTTAAACAAGGTTCCTCAAGTATAGTCTGAAAGAACTTGACGATAATGCATTTCATAATACTGCACTACATATTATTGAACTTTTGAAACTTCCAGTATAGAAGAATTTATTATAGTTTACAGTGAACACCTGATGAATGTACCAGAAACTTGAATTGTTTTCACAGTGTTGAAGAAACTTTACAAAAACCACCTTACTCTCATGCAAGAAAGTGCACTTAAAGGAAAATAAATGTTTGTCTTTAAGCCATTGCCATAGTTGAAAAAGCTAAGTAGGAAGCCAATGATTACGAAACTTCATCCCCTTAGTAAGACTAGTTAAACTCGGTAAGACAGCAAACAATCAAAAAAATATTATGACCAGTACTATGTGTACACTTTTCAATCTACTTATTTCATCAAAGTCATTAATTTTACTTCTATTAGAAAAACCTCACAATTAACGCGCTTTCTCACGAGTCCCGTTTTGATATACCTGTATATTATCATGTAGCCGCCTTGACCGATCACAAATGCAGCTCTTCAAATCAATATTCCCAGCTCTCACACGGATATAGCCTAGGTTCGCTAGCTAAGGACGAGTTTCAAGATTTTCGTATCCATTTTCCTTAGGCAGTTTAATTTCGAATATTTTCCTTGATCAGAAGATAAATTAAGGAAACACGTTAAGTGGTGACAAATATCTCGAGATGCGTAAATAAGTTTGGTTAGTACGTGAGAGGGGTTTTAATAGAATTAGTTATTACGTAGTTTTGGTGTTATTTTCGTGTCTGACGTTGCATGATGACATGTTGGTTGCTTGCTACTTTGTTTGGCTTTTGAAAACAATTTATGTAAGATGCAATACAATTCCACGCAATTCCTTTCTTTCATGAATCTTCAGCAGTATATTTAGTCTGTAATTCACTAGACCAAGCTGTGTATGCAAATCATCCATCTCCTGCAACGAATACATAAGTATTATGTACTTCTTAAGCATAGTTTTCAAGTGAAAATCTATACTGATTACCTTCAAACGGGGAGTCCCGGAAACTTGAAGTCTTCAGCATTATTACCGCTATTTAACTTGAATAGGTAGGTAAATTGATTAATTTCAGTGAATCTGTTAAAATCCAGATATGTCAGCATAATAGAACTACTAGTAAGTCGAAACAAAGCCATTGAGTAGTGTGTTCCTAGAATATCAGAATTTCCGTTCTCTCTGTCATAGTAATAGTAACCTGTGAGATGGACTTAGACTCTTTCTATGCGAATGCTGGAAGTGGCATTTTTGGCACTATTTTGAAACTACAGAAAAAGTAGGTATATGTATAAAGAACGAGGTGATAATCACAGCAGTATTTAGCATAATTGCCTCCGATCCAGAGCGCGACGGAGGGAGTTAACTGTCCTCCCGTTTGTCCGCCTCACTGCTGCCCAAATTAACGAGATGAACAATTAATTAGTAACAAAGTTCCCTTTCCAAAAATACGCGTTAACGTGACAATTGTTTTACGCGAGCGCTACAGTGCAAACGATCATTGGTGATCATTAATTTAATGCATTTTTAATTTGCTTTATTAATGCCAATATTGTTAACAAAAAACATTTCAGAAAATCGCCGTTAGCTTGACCAATATCAATGACCCCGACTAGTTCAAACTAAAATTAGAAATACATGTAGCTTGTCCTTCAACCGTTAATATTATGAAAGCGTCTAACTGGAGCAGTTATTTTTGACACAAATGAGTCTCGGTTACAGCGATCATTATAACAACAATGATCTGAAATTCTGTAATTGTGTAAATCTACTAATTTGTACATTTAGACATTAGACATTATGTAAATATCTATTGTATATTTTATGCAACTGTTATTAAAACAAATAAGAAAGTACATCTTTATTGTTACAAATAAAAATATGAGTTTATTGGTAATATTTTCACTGTGAATTGTAGAAGGTACCTATGGGGGTTTGCATAGAGAAAAGTGGATTTTAGATAAAGTAACAGTTTCCTTTTTTCTAGGCCTCCAGTTACTTTCTACATGAAACAATAGTACCTAAAGAAATACATATAAACAGAAAAAAAGCTTCTCATTTGTGATCGCATAAAACAAACTTAGCCTTTACAACAAAGAAGTAGAAGTGGGTTCAAAGAAAGTTTTGTTGTTAATTACGTCAGTAGGGATTCCAACTAACTGTTTCGGGAGCCGGCGGAGTCCCCCGCGCTCGGGGACACAACGCTTTTATTTATTTCTCCTCTTTATAGGAGACGAATTGTTAATTATTGCAAGTTGGGGTCATTGGGGGACGCCGGTAAAATTAAGTTCAACTTAACCGTTTAATGTTCGTCTTTTAAAGTTAGCGGTCAGACAGTTTTATGGTTAAAAGCGAATGAAAAAGTAAGTTCTTCTTCATTAAGTAAGTGGCTTAACATTGTTCATTTAAGTATGTTTAAAGTTAACGCTCTAGGTACTAACATTTTAAAAGCTTGAATATTAAAAAACCGGCCAAGTGCGAGTTAGACTCGCACACGAAGGGTTCCATAACATTATCTATGAAAAATGAACGTATCTATTACCTACAACTAGCCAAAATAAAATCATTTTTCGACAGCAAAAAATAACTTTGTTTTTCATACAAATATATGAAGAACAAAGTTGTGATTAGCTGATATTTTTTATTTTTTGTTATAGCGGCAACGAAAATACATAATTTGTGAAAATTTCAGCTTTCTAGCTATCACGGTTTATGAGATATAGCCTAGAGATAGACAGACAGACAACGGAGTCTTAGCAATAGGGTCCCGTTTTACCCTTTGGGTACGGAACCCTAAAAAGCGTAGTTCTATGCAGAATAAGAAGCTTTTTACGCCCAGTAAAGTAAACGTTTATTACGTTTGTATAATATTGAGATTTCCCCACGTTCAACATGTACCAGACGTACCTACTTTCCAGAAAAAAAAGATCTTATTTAGGTACTATTTATTGCACACAATAATATTGTAATAAATAATTAAAGCGAAGTTACGATGATCACCCTTAATCAGTACATTGACAAACATAATATCTACATAACTTGGTCGCGGTGACGTCACACGCGTCGAGTGCCATGCGAAGGTATATTAAACACAGTAAATAGTACAGATATCTCGTAAAGAGCTAAAATAAAAGCCTTCTACAACATAGTTTGGTGAGGTGGTTTGAATAATAAGTTTATGTTATGATATCCTTTAATCAAACCGAGGTTCTTTTCATGTTAATATTTTAGGAGATACTACAGTTGTGATTTTAAATGAGTCCTGCACTTTACTTTTAAACCAAGTAAGTATAGCTTCTTTAAAAATCTTTTTTGTAGAGTTTGTTGTTATCAAACTGAATAAAGATTTTTTACGAGTTTAATCTGAATTTATGAACTTAACACTACCGTCAATGACTTTAATGGATCATGCAATTATGATGTCAAGAATTTGATACATGGGATTACACCATAGCTATTTTATAAAATATTAGGTACATACTATATCTCATAAAGCTTGTGGCTAAGTCAAAGCCGCGCGGATCGATCGATCATAAGGTTAAGCAACGCTTGGCGCGGTAGGTCCGTGGATGGGTGACCATCTTNTTCTATGCGAATGCTGGAAGTGGCATTTTTGGCACTATTTTGAAACTACAGAAAAAGTAGGTATATGTATAAAGAACGAGGTGATAATCACAGCAGTATTTAGCATAATTGCCTCCGATCCAGAGCGCGACGGAGGGAGTTAACTGTCCTCCCGTTTGTCCGCCTCACTGCTGCCCAAATTAACGAGATGAACAATTAATTAGTAACAAAGTTCCCTTTCCAAAAATACGCGTTAACGTGACAATTGTTTTACGCGAGCGCTACAGTGCAAACGATCATTGGTGATCATTAATTTAATGCATTTTTAATTTGCTTTATTAATGCCAATATTGTTAACAAAAAACATTTCAGAAAATCGCCGTTAGCTTGACCAATATCAATGACCCCGACTAGTTCAAACTAAAATTAGAAATACATGTAGCTTGTCCTTCAACCGTTAATATTATGAAAGCGTCTAACTGGAGCAGTTATTTTTGACACAAATGAGTCTCGGTTACAGCGATCATTATAACAACAATGATCTGAAATTCTGTAATTGTGTAAATCTACTAATTTGTACATTTAGACATTAGACATTATGTAAATATCTATTGTATATTTTATGCAACTGTTATTAAAACAAATAAGAAAGTACATCTTTATTGTTACAAATAAAAATATGAGTTTATTGGTAATATTTTCACTGTGAATTGTAGAAGGTACCTATGGGGGTTTGCATAGAGAAAAGTGGATTTTAGATAAAGTAACAGTTTCCTTTTTTCTAGGCCTCCAGTTACTTTCTACATGAAACAATAGTACCTAAAGAAATACATATAAACAGAAAAAAAGCTTCTCATTTGTGATCGCATAAAACAAACTTAGCCTTTACAACAAAGAAGTAGAAGTGGGTTCAAAGAAAGTTTTGTTGTTAATTACGTCAGTAGGGATTCCAACTAACTGTTTCGGGAGCCGGCGGAGTCCCCCGCGCTCGGGGACACAACGCTTTTATTTATTTCTCCTCTTTATAGGAGACGAATTGTTAATTATTGCAAGTTGGGGTCATTGGGGGACGCCGGTAAAATTAAGTTCAACTTAACCGTTTAATGTTCGTCTTTTAAAGTTAGCGGTCAGACAGTTTTATGGTTAAAAGCGAATGAAAAAGTAAGTTCTTCTTCATTAAGTAAGTGGCTTAACATTGTTCATTTAAGTATGTTTAAAGTTAACGCTCTAGGTACTAACATTTTAAAAGCTTGAATATTAAAAAACCGGCCAAGTGCGAGTTAGACTCGCACACGAAGGGTTCCATAACATTATCTATGAAAAATGAACGTATCTATTACCTACAACTAGCCAAAATAAAATCATTTTTCGACAGCAAAAAATAACTTTGTTTTTCATACAAATATATGAAGAACAAAGTTGTGATTAGCTGATATTTTTTATTTTTTGTTATAGCGGCAACGAAAATACATAATTTGTGAAAATTTCAGCTTTCTAGCTATCACGGTTTATGAGATATAGCCTAGAGATAGACAGACAGACAACGGAGTCTTAGCAATAGGGTCCCGTTTTACCCTTTGGGTACGGAACCCTAAAAAGCGTAGTTCTATGCAGAATAAGAAGCTTTTTACGCCCAGTAAAGTAAACGTTTATTACGTTTGTATAATATTGAGATTTCCCCACGTTCAACATGTACCAGACGTACCTACTTTCCAGAAAAAAAAGATCTTATTTAGGTACTATTTATTGCACACAATAATATTGTAATAAATAATTAAAGCGAAGTTACGATGATCACCCTTAATCAGTACATTGACAAACATAATATCTACATAACTTGGTCGCGGTGACGTCACACGCGTCGAGTGCCATGCGAAGGTATATTAAACACAGTAAATAGTACAGATATCTCGTAAAGAGCTAAAATAAAAGCCTTCTACAACATAGTTTGGTGAGGTGGTTTGAATAATAAGTTTATGTTATGATATCCTTTAATCAAACCGAGGTTCTTTTCATGTTAATATTTTAGGAGATACTACAGTTGTGATTTTAAATGAGTCCTGCACTTTACTTTTAAACCAAGTAAGTATAGCTTCTTTAAAAATCTTTTTTGTAGAGTTTGTTGTTATCAAACTGAATAAAGATTTTTTACGAGTTTAATCTGAATTTATGAACTTAACACTACCGTCAATGACTTTAATGGATCATGCAATTATGATGTCAAGAATTTGATACATGGGATTACACCATAGCTATTTTATAAAATATTAGGTACATACTATATCTCATAAAGCTTGTGGCTAAGTCAAAGCCGCGCGGATCGATCGATCATAAGGTTAAGCAACGCTTGGCGCGGTAGGTCCGTGGATGGGTGACCATCTTATAACGAGTTCTTCCGTGTTTCGGAAGGCACGATAAAACAGTGGGGCCCGGCTGTCATTTGGACATCTTGGCAGTCGTTACGGGTATCAGAAGCCAGAAAGTCTGACAACCAATCTTACCAAGGGGTGCCAGGTTGCCCGGGTAACTGGGTTGTGGAGGTCAGACAGGCAGTCGCTCCATGTAAAAGCACTGGTTCTCAGCTGCATCCGGTTAGACTGGAAGCCGACCCCAAAAATAGTTGGGAAAAGGCTAGGCAGATGATGATACTATATCTCATAAAAGACTTTTTCCAACAAATACTTATAATTTTGCAATATAGATCAAAATCAAAGCTCGCGACATTATCTAAGCGATCGATATAAAGGCATGAGCGGCGCGACGCAGGCGCATAGGCGAGGCGCGCGCGCGACGCTCACTTCCTCCCCGCGTTGCCTTGGCGACCACACGGCGAACTATTGTTGTTAATGCACACGATAGCAAACGAACGATTATTTTCGAAACAGTGCAGTGTGTGAAGTGAAAATGGTTGATAGTGAAACGCAAGATGTGTCCTCACAGAAATCCGGTGAGTTGGGGATTTTGAGTTTTTGTGTTGATTTCAGCAAAAAAAAAAAATATTTTTTGTGATATTGATTACTTAATATAAATGAATGTTTTAAATTTAAATTTTAGTAAGATAAGAAATTGGCAAACAATCTTTTATTGAATAAAATGCTGGCGTTTCTAAATGTAAACAATATCCAGTAATAATTATCATCAAAACAATTAACAAGACCTAGACCTAGTAAAAGGTAAATCTATAATTTATTTAAGAATCAATTACAATTCCATTGATTTATCAATATCAGATCTTTACTTAAGCATTTCATCTACCAAATTGAAACCATTTAATTTTTGACTGTG
Organism: Heliothis virescens; assembly: GCA_002382865.2. NCBI lineage: Eukaryota > Metazoa > Arthropoda > Insecta > Lepidoptera > Noctuidae > Heliothis > Heliothis virescens. The sequence continues at coordinate 10,060,134 of NWSH02000525.1, read as the reverse complement.
AAACCAATTGTGATTTTATACATGTTATCTTTTTCAGTAAAAGATTTTTTTCGTACACAAAATCAATATTTTCTTTTCATAAAATAATGTAATAATCGTTTATTTTTCAATGTACCTATTGTGCAGTTTTATCGCGTATAATACTTTCGTTTACGTAATTTATTGCCTGCGATTACGATGGCTATGTTAGGATTACTTACATTTATTGGCGATTATCGGTTCATATTCTGTCGTATTTATCAGTTTTTATATATGATAATGATGACAAAGTTAAATATTTTTAATTGAAGTTTATTTCACAACTTTCCTCTACTGAATTTATATCTTTTAGAACATATGTCATGAAAAGTTCAAACTGTACATTTCTTAGATATAGAGATGCCACGCGCGTAATGTTCAGTGACGACGAAAAGTTTTACGCGAAGAGGTATTAATGTCTTGAGACTCTGTTAATTTCCTATATGAATTGTGGAAAAATCTACTATCTAGGTAGAAATAAACTTTCATGATAAACTAAACATGTAGTCCGAAAGTGTAGTGAAGTGAATTCTCGGAAATATTCACTTCAGCTACTACAACTCAATAAATATAATATTTATGATTTTGGAGTTACTGCATGAATTTTACTTAAATGAATCATGAATTAAAATTAAAATTTCACCTGAATAAACAAAAATTAAATTATTTTGTTGTACAATTGTAAATAGTGCCCAGTTCGCAAATATTTGCTACTGTTTTTAACGCAGCTTTCATGAAACACTTGTGTTTCAGCACACACCGGACTGAAATATCCAAATATTTATTGAGTTATACATCATTGTTTCATGTTTAAAACTGAAAACTTCAATTCAATTAAAATTATACACAGAACCCAGTAAGATAAGATCGAAAGAATACACACTTACTTCAGAATCCAGCGAAATTTGTTGAAAAACATATAGTTGTTTGTTAAAGTAAATTGATCAACATTCCAAGTAATATAGTCACACAAAAAGTAAACTTTTTTGACTGAAGAAAAAGTAACCGACATGTAAAAAATGAAAATAAGATGTTCGTCATACGTTTCACAAACTTCAAGTAAGACTATAAATACTGTATAGCAAACCAAAAAAGAACAATAATGTGTAGCTGTAAGGCATAATCATTAGGATGAATTTCTACACTTTTACGTGAAAGAAAAACTTAAGTCCTTCAAATAGCATATAGTTGACCTGAATTCATAACTGTAGCACTCCATATCTCCACAATAGATAACGTTTCGAGTGAAGAGCTCGTTGAATATTCTGCACATTCACCGGCGATTGTGAAACCCTTCAGGTCGCTTCCAGCGTTTGTATACATTGTCTGAGGGCTCTAATGGCCGGCCCTTTTAAATAGACATCATCATTAGTTAGTGTCGGGCCCAATATGGTGACTTCGTAACGATTTTCAATGACGCGAAAGGAATTTAAATTACGTATTAACCATGTGTTCAAAAGATAATTCGGTCTAACCATGTTTTGTTTATGGTGCGACTGACCACGATGCTAATCATTATGTTTTGTTATTATTTTAAGCGAATCTTTTCAGTATCTTGAGTCGCTTTATGTGCAGCTAAATAGATTGCCTATCAATTAATCAAACGTTTTCTCTGAAGCTGTACTTGAACTAGTTCGAGTAAAAGATCTCGACAAGCAGTAGTTGGTCTGGTTCTGTAGGTTGTCTTGTAAACAAGCCACAATGGCCGCTCGTTAGTGCCGCATTTATTTTAACTTTTTGTTTTCCAAAGAGTTCGTCTATTGTGAGAGAAATGGCAATTTCACGATCCATTTCAGTCGACCCTTAAACGATTCCTTCGATAACTAGTCTTTAAGAACTTTGTTTGGACTTCAATTTTCAAATATTCATAAATCAACATCATAGTCAGAATCACTGAGGAGTAAATTCCAATTAATTATTTAAATAATAATGTTCACTGCTTTCCCGGATGTGGTTAATTAATTTGTAAATTTTGCATTGTTTGTAAATATCCGTTCGCATCATCCAGATAATTATTTTAAAATCAAATACAGATAGTATATTATACCTCAGCGATATTGATTTAAATAAATATCTGTCGGCAAATTTTACGATATCTGTTTACATCCGGAAAATAAAACAAAAGAACAGGAATCCTTTATGATGCCCCAAACGTTGAATTTAATTGAAACTCATTTAAGGCAGCCGCTATCAATATTTGCTTGATTGTTTACCTTTTAATATGCACACATCTGATTGTGGAAACATTGAAAATCATTTACGATTTAAAATGATTCCGATATCGATAGGGATAACGAAAAAGTAATGAGTTCTGTATTGCAATATGAGTGCCAGTTGTGAGGGACATCTCTATTGTCTAAGTAGAAACGCAAAACCTGATTTTTGGCATGTTTATACCTAAATAGAGTTTATTCCCTTCGTTGCGTAGAATGAGTGGACGAATTTGTAGTGTCAAAACAGTATTATGTAATACACCATGATCGGTAGAACCATTGTATTGTAACTACATATTACGTTTATCTATGACTAGCTGTTTTCCTGTGGTTTCATTCGCGTTATGGGAGGATTTCTTCACGTGACCAGGTAATATACAGCCTTTGCCACCCGGAAACAATGCGGCTTTCATATCGGTTCTGTAGTTTTGGAACTTTTAGGGTATAAACAAACAAAAATATGTTTCCTCTTAATTATATTGGCGGAGATATCTCTTTTGGACACGGATTTGTTGGATTCTCGCTTGGCAATTTATTTTAGTAAACAAAACAAAATGACTACAGGTATTATTATCAGTAGTTTTTATCACATCATTTTTATAGCCTAGACGTGGACATTTTGATTTATATCTAGTGTAATTGTGTTTTTTATGTATATGTTGGTATACAAAGCGGAATGATTGACGGCTATTATAATAAAATCAGCAATTTGCACGACCAGGAGTTTTTATTATTGTTTAGAAATAATTGTCGCGGTTACCAAAATAGAACATTTTACAAATAGTTTTCGATAACAACATGTGATTCATTGCACAAATATGTGGTCAAGTGTTTTAAAGCGAAACATCCTCTGATATGTTAGAGTTTACGCAAATTGTTTTGTCAACAAAACAGTTGTTAAAGTTCTATTACATAAACTAACATGATGGATCACTTAATTACACATATTTCAATATTGAGCAAAAAACTATGCCAAAGTCATGACACCTTATTACACTTAATAGTATAGGACAGTTATTTATAACACAAAGTCTTGATCATTATCCTTATCGAACAAGATAATATAATATACGAAACATATGACAAACAAGCTGAACCTAACTAACGGCATGTAATTACTGCGGTATATGCATTCTAGGTGACAGTAATGATTAAATATTGCACTTTAGGAAGTAAGTACCCGCTCGCCTCTGGTACATCGTAAAAAGCGATGTATCCTTGTGGTACTCCCGGAACTAATATTTACATAATTAATTGCTTGGACGTTAGTAAAGCGTTTGACACTGTCTAGCACTTGTTATTGATTGACCTTTATTTTGAATTTTTATTTCACTTTTTCTTTGTATGCACGTGGCTGATCCACGCGAATAATGCAAGCGAGGTCAAATTAAAGTGATTTGGACTAGTATTCTGTTTAGTGACTTGCTTACTGTTATGTAATATGGTAACACACCCACCGTATCATCTACGCCTGGTTTTAGTTTTTATCTTCATACTTATTTCCAGTGCATTATTTCACTTTCGAACTAAGTGTGGTTTAAGAGACATTATATGGAAGATAATACGCGTAAACATACGCACATTTTCAGGGCACGTGACTAATAACATTGTGCTATATCATAACATAATTCAATAGTCGGAAACGAATGGCTAATGAGTAACAGCGCTAGTACTCATTATAAACATGTTTTATTTTGTTGTAGCTATTAATGCAACATCTTCCTGGATATTAATTAACGTTACTCTAGGTACTATTGGGACGAGGATGAAGATTTGACAGAGTTCAATAAGAAAACTGAGCCAGATATGACGATATTCGCAAGAAATCCGTATAACAACAACACCAAAAAGGTTTCGACCTCTAAATCTTCATAATCATACGAATATCGGTACAAACTCGTAGGTATCGTTTACCGAGGGGGAAATGTAGCTATAAACAACATTAACCCGAATCAGCCTTTATGTAAATAGAGCTGAAATGTCTGCCTAAAAACTAGCCGGATCTCCTCCACCAAACTATCTACATGGAATATTAAGAGGGCTGGAAATATTGCGGAGGTCGGGGGACCTGGGCCCGCTATTGCTATCTAAATATTTATGATCTTTACAATCTGGGACTCGGTATATTTGAAGATAAATAAGTTATCAGATTCACATCTTTAGGAGAAAAAATATTTTTATAGAGTACGTAACTTCTAGTCGAGCTTATCTGAATTATTAATAGTTCATACTAGCCATAATATAACAACCTATTTAAAAACTTCAAATGGTTTCATTATTTCTTTTTACACAGGAAAGTTAATATAACAGTAAAAAAATAAGTAACTTTATCCCGTTATATTGATGGCTGTCGGTCGTTTTAAAAATTCAAATCTAATCACTTGACACTGATCAGTTAAGTAACCTTTGGGTTCGATAGAGCCAATTCCGAGGGCTGACAATCCAAGCAGAAACTTTGATGGGTCTCCGCCCAAATCCCATACATGTTGCGTAATTCTGGCAATTTCTGGAAGCCGATAATGGGATGACCATTTCACTTGGAAGCCGCTTCGGAAAGTAAATCCCGTTGTAGATGATTTGGAACCTGTGAATAATAAACACACGTCTCTTCTGTACTGATACTTTGATGTTTACCTGAAGACTTGTAGACCGTTTTATTGGATACTTTTTATAGTTAACGGTAAAAAAGTCATTGTCCTATTACAGTTCAGTAAAGGTTAGGAAATAGGTCTGTACTAGAGAAACGATTGAGCTTATTTATTTGGCTGTTTGTGTATTTTGTCGTAACTTAGTTTTTTGTTTACAAAAATAAATCTAGGAATGTGGGTTGTAATAGTTTAGTATGCTTATATCTAGACTGGTTTCACGTCAGTGTGATGGGTAGGTATAGAACTCACGACCTTTTGATCCCAAGTCACCTTAACCATTGAGCTATTGTTTTATTACTTAAAACTAGATTATGAGTCTAGTCTTCAAATACAGTCTAGGCCAGACTATCATTGCATTTTTATATAAGTTTACACACAATTTGACTTCTAGAAGCATCTTCATGTGTAACCTTTAAGTTTTGATCTGCATTCGGTCATTCACGCGTGTCGCGTTATCCTCTGGTCGCGCGGCATGCGTGGAGGCGAAGGTTGCGCGCGTCTGGTCACGCGCATGACTCACGCGCATCGGACCGGAGACTTCCGATGTCCTCACTAGGTGAGCTGCACTTACCGGTTCTTGTGTTATACAGCTTGAATACAAATGTGGTGCATGCAGGATATTTTAGGAAACGATTTAGAGCATTTTTTTTGCGTTGTTGTTTTTACTTGCAGTTATTATTATGATGACTTCCTAGCTGACTGTCGGCCACGGTGGCTGTTCTCATGCAAGGAGATCAGCCAGCTACGCAGGACATATTATAGTGCACAAGCACTTGCGCAGAGCAAGCATTTGAGAAAATAAAACACTACCAACTCCTTCGTTTCCGAACCTTTGAATAAATCGCCGCTACTTAGAAGGTACAGCTGTTACAAAGATTATTATTGATGGTAGTATAGCATCGTTACTGTATTACAAATGACTGCGATTATCGATTAGCTGTCGGGCATCAATCTCTCGGAGCCAGACATAGCCGAGCGGGACCGAACATTCCCGAACGGTATTGCATGTGAACGAGCGATGCATTTGAATGTTTTGCAGCGGTACATTCTACAAATTGGTTTCATATGCAGGTGAAATGTTTCGACGAATATAATAATGAAATACTCTTCTTGGACCAGGAAAACATTAAGCGCTTTCAAACGCACACTTTGCTAAGGCGTTTAACCAGAACAAGGACTTCTCCTGAAGTGAAAACTTAAACTCGCACCTGGTTTCTTGAAATTCTAAACCTACTACATGCATCGTAGAAACAGGAGCAGTGCAGTTGTGATTTACGGAAAATTAATACAACCGTACAAACGTTTATTAACACATTTAGATTATTATGTATGATTATAATTGTCTGACCAAGTGTACTGGCTACTTGCGTGTCGCACCGGCTGCATTGATCATATCATCCAAACACATTTAATTAGCTATGTCAAACTTACTGGACCGAATATACATATATGCTAAATTAATTCACTGCACACATGCACCATGTATAATCAATATACTAACTGTAATGGATCTTCATCGGACTGTTGTCAAGAGAAATAATCTTCGCAGAACGATAAAGTTGAAATCACGATCGACAATCCGTTCAGATTCTTGCAAAATCATATTTCCTTGACGTGTTTACGTCAACCTTGAGTGAAAATTGTAGTATTTCCCGCAATCCGCTGATTGTTATCATTCGTCAACTCTCACGATAAAATCAATCTCTCTCGTTTGATTCCCATCAAAAAACAATGTATCACTTTTTGCACTCGAGACAAGCAATCTTCCACACGTGACACCAGTTATATATCAGTGACAACACGACTGCTCAATTAGTGATATCCATTATACGACTAATAAGACATTTTAATGTTTTACAAACAATCGCAGTAATGTTAACATTTTCTCACATTTCGATACTTGCGTCAATGATTGAACAATTGCAACTAATTGATTGAGGTCACGTGGTCGCACACGGACTCATTACAGTTAATACAATTAATTGAACAGTTTTTACAAGCTTTATTGACGTATTTTGTAAAAAAGTTATAATTGTTACGGAATACCTATAGATCGATGTTTCTATAGAATCAATTAATTTCTAGAATTCACATACAAGACAACAGTTAAGGTTGATATTTGCTAGAGCCAATTTATTATGTGCTACAAAGGAAATTGAAATTGTGGTCGCCCTTACAAATATTATTATCGTCCATTTTAATGTTAAACTTTTACATACTATTGTGTATTTTTGTAGAATGTAAGAGTAGGAATTAGGGGGACTATAAAATATCTTCGAGTTTTCCAAAATCGTAACAAAATATTCTGTTGGGGTCTTAGGTAAACATTAACGCGCCCCCGGCTGGTGACCACAATATCCGGGTTACAGTTAGCCCTTAGGCCCGGAGCACCCGGAGTAACCAAACAAAAATGTATTTATCAACGCGCCTCTCCAAACAAAACGAACATCATTCATCATCGTCCATTGTAACAAATGAAAATGCGAAAAAAGGTGGGCTATTGTGTCGCCGCGCTTTTCCAGTTTAATGCGCACATATCCGCATCAAACCAGTTACAACCGGATAAGAGTGGTATTTATTATTATAATGAAACTGGTGAAGAAATGATAACGACGTGGAATATAGATCAGTATGAGAGCGCGTATCAAAATTAAATATAGGCCAAAGTCACCACTTATGTCTAGTGTTTACTGTAGTAACTCTTCAGAAATACCAGTTTACAATCACTTGATGTGTTATTAACATTGTAAGCACTCGTCATTAACTGCCTATAACATATTATATATATGTAAAACTACTAAGAAAAAAAAAAGTCTCGCGCTAGCAACATGATTTTTTGCATTTGATAATATTTTTGCAAATTTTAAAACACCCAAAAAATTCTATTTATATAGGTAATTATATTATTATAAAATTCTGGCTATTAGCTTCATAAAACGTATACGTGACGATGTGTGCCTATTTCTTTACTTAGAGAAGTGGGTAAGTGTGCGCTCGCGCAGTCAAGTCGCGAGACCGCGCACGCGACGGAAGGCCGACCGGTACAGGTTGTACTAAAACGGATCCTAACTGTACTCATAGTAACGAGAGAGTTTACGTTTGTTTGTTTATTTTTATTCCTTCACAAGTGTGCAATGGCTAATTGTACCTATGTTAGTATCAACAAGTATTGTCAGTGCCAAGGTCATTCTCACGGACCTAAGTTTTTTGCTTGCTAAGTTTATAGCTCGTAGATTTTATTACTCATTTAGGTCTCAGAATGATTCGGACTTAAGGATGAAGATTTGAATGCCTGTAATGATTTTGACAATCATCATTAGGCCTCCGAGTGCATATCCACTCAGATACATATCTATGCAGTATAAATGATATGAATTCAGTAACCGAGACATACGACGCAGCAGGGCGTCAGCTGTGTCAAGCGTCTGAGTGTAACATTGACAACTAGACTGACTTCCGGAGTCTGCCTAGACGTTACTGATTCAGGATAATGCTGTCTGAGCACGTTAGTAGACTAACTCGGGATATTATAACAAACCAGCTGTTCCCCACGATTACACAAGTGCTCCCAGGAAACTAATTTCCGCACCCGGGTAAAAAGTATGTCTTTTTTCTATATGCGTACCTTGATATTCGGAGAGAAGCATTTTTAATATTAGTAAGGATTTATTACATGAAAGGGCAGAATAGTTTGAATCTGCAGGACCGTCTATTTATCCTAGAATGATAAGTCTTGGTCTAGGCTATATAGCTTAAGAATGTCGATATAAAACATTATAAAATTCAGCTTCCTTGATTTGAGCAGCAGATGTGGATGATATTACAACAATGTTTGCAACATTTAAATATTATAAGTAGGAGATAAGGGCTTGCCTCTAATAAATTCTTATTAATATCAGTATAAGTCACTTATAGAACAGCACCGCCATGGTATGACTTTACCACCATTTATTAATGAGTTTTCACAATCATCACGTGTATATTATGTGCATACAAACACTTCGCTACAAGATAACGCTCCCATTGAGCTCGCCTCTCGAGTGCATTGCGATGCATTTCGAGTGCATTCGCGCATGTTGCACCTGCAACTGCAGTACTCAAGAGATGCCCTATTTTTTTTCAATAGATTATGAAGGTGTCGTGTGCCAATTCTTGCTGAATGTGAAATCATACCTAATAGGTACCTACAATGAACTTACTTGAAGTACGATTTGATTTATTCACGACATAGTTATTTTGGTTGGAAAAAATAGGTGAACCAAGTAGGTAATATGTGATTTGGTACAGAGATAATGACACCATTTTTTTGCCCCCACACATTTCAATTTGCTATGATTAAATCATTACATCTTGTAAATTCCACAAGGTGACATAGCTAATTATTTTTAACGACACCTGAGTCAGTTTTGCGTCAGTTGCACCATTATACATACAAACAGACACTCCTGACACATCATATACAATGAGGAGTAGTTTTCTGTGCATGAAATAATAATACAATATGTGTGATGCCATGCGGAACCAATTATAGTTCGCCAGTATTGTGCGCGCACTGTACACGACTTGTTCATCACTTACGAACTTTTGTTGACACGAAAATTATATAATTTGGACTTTGTGTGAAATGTATTTCCTGTATAATTAGGTCCCAAATAAATTGGTGCTCGATTCGTGTTTGCTCACTATGCAATTGATTAATATCGTAATCTTTAAAAACATAAAATTAATTCTAAAAATGACCACAAAAGTTTTTAATCCCTAACTAACAGCAATATAATAATAACTATTAGCACCAACCGGGTAAATACCACTACTAATTCAGCATTTTTAACCGACTTCCCAAAAAGGAGGAGGTTCTCAATTCGACCGTATTTTTTTTTATTTTTTTTTTTTTATGTATGTTAATCCATATCTCCGGCAGTTATAGACCGATTTGAGAAATTCTTTTTGTGTTTGAAAGAGTACGATGTCGGTGTGGTCCCATGGTAAGGAGACCAGGATCTGATGATGGGATCCTGGAGAAATTGAGAGAACTCTTCAAATTTCGTACGCTTTT
>NWSH02000525.1:10028334-10047923 GCA_002382865.2 Heliothis virescens | reverse complement strand
CACTGAAAGGGATAAAATAAAACTTTTCACATGGCTCTAGAAGTCGGTGGCAAAATAAACACAGTCAACAGACCTGCAGACACCGACTTCTAGAGCCATGTGAAAAGTTTTATTTTATCCCTTTCAGTGCTTTTTTGTGAAGTCGGTTTTGTTTTTTTGTAAAAGTTTTCATTATTATGTACCTGCCAACATACTCGTACATAATACTCATCAAAGTACCAGCTTGCGCCAAATACAGAAGTAGTCTTTTGATGCCTTGCGCATTTGTTCTTACAGATCCTATAGAGAAACTTTGCATGTCCGAAGTTGGTTATTACTATTGATTTTACAGTAATCAAACAATAATTGAACACTACTGCGCCATGCATCGGGGTCAAATGCCTTACTTCTAAAATGCAGTGTTGTTTAGCGATGATAGAACTTGCAAAAGCATTTCGCGTTCAAGTTCACTGGCGCCAGTAACTTGCCCGCCAACTATCAACTATTACTAGCAAGGTCGAGTGACAGTGCGCAAAGGTTATTGACAATTTTAGTTTTAAATTCCTTATCAGTTTATTCCTACCGCCTTTCAATTGCAACTGGTTTTGATAATTGTAAGCCAACTGCATTTAATTAGATCCTTATTGCATTGTGTTATGGTTGCATTTGCTATGAAATTTTAACTTTATGACTTAATTAAAAATACAAGAAATATATCACTGTTAATTGTGTCTGTAAACATAATAATACTGTGTACTTAATTTAACTAAGCATGAATAAAATTAATTAAACTTGCGTTAAAATTAAACTGCAGCAATAACAATTAAAAGCTGAGCCAAGACACAACTTAAACAATGTAAATTAAAACGTTAAGAAACGAGCATAAATAAAACGCTTAAAACTTCACGGAAGCGCGGAATAGCAAATGGGTTCATACATATAATCCTCCATGCTTAGCACAAAGACTGCATAATCGGGAGCACGAAGTTCAAACTACCCCCCCCGGGGCGACACATACAGATAGTCAGCATGATAATCTTGGGACCAACTAGTAGCTAAATTGCACTTAACTAGATGTTACAGGTATCTGAGATATTTTAACGTTGAACATTAGCGTTTAGAAATTTTCTAAACTAGAACAAAATAAGCGCATAGACAAGACTATCGGACTATTTTTTGTTATTTTGGCAGAAGAAAAATATCAAAATTCTTCTTTTTAGTAACCGTAGGACCATCTAAACCTTGTCTTGAAAATTACAATAGAAACATTATGAAACTCATTTTTCTACGCATAAATAATGCCACTCGCAGTACAGTGGCACTCACTAGCCCCACATAATGAAGAGCGTGCACTTGACTGATGTCCTTTCTGTCAAGTGCTCTGATAACGTTAGACCTGTTTCAGTGTCCTCCGCACTCCAAAGAACATATCTTTTTAACTTAATCTTTCGCTTTCATGTCAAGTCGACTGTATTCATAATTATCCTACTAACATTTCTATTTCATATGATGAATACATTCACACTTTATGAATCTAGATCAAAGGCCACCTTTTTGCTAATCTCTGACTTATGAGAGGAGCTTCTGTATTCATACGTTCATTCCATTTCTAATTATGGGATGATTTTGTAGGCGTCTAATCATAATTAGGTGTTATCCTTATTATAGAAATGCCTTCCATAAATTATAAGAAAGTGTTATTACCTAGAAAACGAAAATCATGGTCTTTGAAGTAAAGTACCAATTAAGAGCTAACTAACAGCAAAGTAACAGTACCTATGCACAAAATTAAGTTTGCTCGAGCTTCACATGACAACGAATCAAATATCAGTACAAGATGGATATAATTATTATATGGTACAAATAAAGTATTCAGGCTTGTTTGATTGACGTTTTCATGAAATAAAAGCTAAACTCTTGTGCCCGCAACCACTTATTTTTTTTGAAATATATCTACTGTATATCCTTCCAATGCAAGGGCTGAAACTTCTGTGCCCACCTATCAATATATTTCACCTTTTGCCACAAGTGAACAGTTCATGTTCAGCAATCTATAGAGGGTGCACACTGCCCCCGGCTAAGCTATTGACTGCTAATTGCCTCGCCACATTCACCGGAGCCCCCTCGCCGGTGAGAGTCCGACCCTCGTGGCCTCCCCGTTTTGTTCGCTCAGCTATCAGTCCGACTCCATCATGTCGATGGAGTAAGTAATGTAGGAGTATATCTGCAGGTTGAAACGAAGTATTTAAAAGTATTAGTTAAATCCTCTAATGTTTGATCAAAAATAGGGACTCTGAGGAAATACATATAAAAGCATTTTTCGTAATGTAAAGCCTCTTAAAGAAATTCCAATAATATTATTTACAGGAATAGTGACTTGCCCAAATACCAAAGAACATCACAACATTATCTCGATGAGTTTTCTTATTTTCTTCCCTAGCATTTTGTATTTAGATAAACAATGAGGAAAAACAATTTATTTGGATCCCATTTGGGCTGTAATGAAGTCGGAGACAAATGGGAACCAATCCATATGTCCATCAATAACAAATTTGGGGCTGCCCTTAGTATTTTTAGCAAAAAAGGTAAATACTTACTAAACTGAAATGGACTATAAGTAACGAGGAACACACAATGTCTCTTATAAATTGTATTTTTATCTTTCCTACGAAAATAAATTCTGGATGAACGCCAAAATATATTTTAATCTCGTTAAGGTAAAACGAGGTATTAATAGCTTCTACTTTTATTTAATTGCAATTTATTCACAAAACTCAAGGTTTTCTCTAGTTTCAAAAAATATTTGTTTTTACTTTTATAAAACACGCTGAAGCTAGTCTGTAATGAAGTGTTCTAATCATTTACATATACCTGACTGCTAACTCTAGTCGCGTGACATTAAAATAAATGCGGGCGTAAGTTGAAGTTCCAACAAATGATGATGCGCCATATCTTGCTACCTATGTAAGAAACTGACGTAAAACATAGCTGGCTCTTAGCAAGCTCTTCAAACAATTATTTTCATTTTCTTTTCTCGTAGTTTTAAAATGCAACGTCTGCTGTGAGGATTTATATCGAATCATTGCAATGTTTTAACAATTTACGCCAGTTTGAGACTGCTGTGGCTTTTGCAGTAGTTATCTTTTATTTAAGTGCAGTTAATTGTGGTATGCAATAAAAGAACAATTGTTTTTGGATTGACTCTGCATTAGTCAAGCATTGGCAATTTTTTTAGGTTTTTCTTTTTGCTTATGTCGACCTAATTCGATATCAGTATTACACGTGGTGGCCAAACATTTCCGATACCTTCAAGTCTCACTACCTGTCCTGTAAATAATGACCCATTGATGTGTTCCTCAGCTATAAACAGCTAATAATTAGCCATTGTGTGTACATCTGGCTGCACAAAATAATATAATTTCACCTTTAGGCAGCTGGTCACGTCCGTGCCAGCGTCATTACTTGTTCTAATCAAAACGTGCATCATGCTGCTGTAGCCTGGTCAGTGGAACAAGGGGTTTGACATCCATTGGCGGCGCTTTGTACAACGGTGGTCATTCATTATTCCTTGTATCATTAACAACATTAATTAATATGAAATATTTGCGTGAGTGTGCGTGAGGTCAATGTAATTCCATTTAGTTTTGGCCTTATGTTCAGTCAGTTTAACAACTTTCTTTGTATCGAACTGAAATTAGATTGAATTACCCACAAAAGAGACCAGTTAGACCTAAACTATTTTTGTACTGGAGCAATTTTTTAATTTAGACTATGGCTACAAATAATTTGGATCTATTTATTCGTGGGGCTATCGATAGGTATTTTTCTTCTTGGAATCATTTATTACATAAAATGTTGATATAATTTCAGTATTTTTTTGCCTTTACGTAGTGTTCGTTGTAATATTAAAGCACTGCAGTTTATAAAAAGAAATACTCATTGTTGAGAATAAAAGTCGTAACCAAGTTCTGACCAAGAAACTTAATATGCAACTGCAAAAATAGTTGACAATATTAAAAGTGCAAAGAGACGTAAAGTCGACATTGTTCGCAAGACTTTTCTTTAATGCGAAATGTTTAAAACAAGAACAAGAAAATAAAATTGCATTCACAGCTGTTGAACAATTTTCTCAAGACGTTTTTATTTAAATATTCGACACGCAGTTCTGGCCACTGAGGTCCCTCAGGCGCGGCATACAAATGAACTCCCTTACCTTTTGTTAAAGATTATATTAAGAGAAAATATGATTTCACGCTCAGCTCGCTCCGGAGCTAGGCCACGCTGAAACTATTATATTAGTGCTAGTTCTTCGAGAGTGTGTGGAGTTATTGGGTTTATTCCCGACATAGGGCCGACTAACATTGCAGAAAAGTTTTATGAAAGAAATGCTTCGGTAAGTTTCTTCTCTTATACTGATAAAACGTTCAATCGATTGATATAATGTGGTTATGCGCTTTATTTGATTGAACAGAACAAATTAACTCTTAACTGAGTAATTAAAGTTAGTTATTACAAAACAAACTACCATTTACTTATTTACCATCGGGTTATGAGAGTGAGAGAATAGGGAGTGCACCTGTATCTGCGCAAATGCTTGTGCACTATAATATGTCCTGCGCAGCTGGCTNGCATTTTGTATTTAGATAAACAATGAGGAAAAACAATTTATTTGGATCCCATTTGGGCTGTAATGAAGTCGGAGACAAATGGGAACCAATCCATATGTCCATCAATAACAAATTTGGGGCTGCCCTTAGTATTTTTAGCAAAAAAGGTAAATACTTACTAAACTGAAATGGACTATAAGTAACGAGGAACACACAATGTCTCTTATAAATTGTATTTTTATCTTTCCTACGAAAATAAATTCTGGATGAACGCCAAAATATATTTTAATCTCGTTAAGGTAAAACGAGGTATTAATAGCTTCTACTTTTATTTAATTGCAATTTATTCACAAAACTCAAGGTTTTCTCTAGTTTCAAAAAATATTTGTTTTTACTTTTATAAAACACGCTGAAGCTAGTCTGTAATGAAGTGTTCTAATCATTTACATATACCTGACTGCTAACTCTAGTCGCGTGACATTAAAATAAATGCGGGCGTAAGTTGAAGTTCCAACAAATGATGATGCGCCATATCTTGCTACCTATGTAAGAAACTGACGTAAAACATAGCTGGCTCTTAGCAAGCTCTTCAAACAATTATTTTCATTTTCTTTTCTCGTAGTTTTAAAATGCAACGTCTGCTGTGAGGATTTATATCGAATCATTGCAATGTTTTAACAATTTACGCCAGTTTGAGACTGCTGTGGCTTTTGCAGTAGTTATCTTTTATTTAAGTGCAGTTAATTGTGGTATGCAATAAAAGAACAATTGTTTTTGGATTGACTCTGCATTAGTCAAGCATTGGCAATTTTTTTAGGTTTTTCTTTTTGCTTATGTCGACCTAATTCGATATCAGTATTACACGTGGTGGCCAAACATTTCCGATACCTTCAAGTCTCACTACCTGTCCTGTAAATAATGACCCATTGATGTGTTCCTCAGCTATAAACAGCTAATAATTAGCCATTGTGTGTACATCTGGCTGCACAAAATAATATAATTTCACCTTTAGGCAGCTGGTCACGTCCGTGCCAGCGTCATTACTTGTTCTAATCAAAACGTGCATCATGCTGCTGTAGCCTGGTCAGTGGAACAAGGGGTTTGACATCCATTGGCGGCGCTTTGTACAACGGTGGTCATTCATTATTCCTTGTATCATTAACAACATTAATTAATATGAAATATTTGCGTGAGTGTGCGTGAGGTCAATGTAATTCCATTTAGTTTTGGCCTTATGTTCAGTCAGTTTAACAACTTTCTTTGTATCGAACTGAAATTAGATTGAATTACCCACAAAAGAGACCAGTTAGACCTAAACTATTTTTGTACTGGAGCAATTTTTTAATTTAGACTATGGCTACAAATAATTTGGATCTATTTATTCGTGGGGCTATCGATAGGTATTTTTCTTCTTGGAATCATTTATTACATAAAATGTTGATATAATTTCAGTATTTTTTTGCCTTTACGTAGTGTTCGTTGTAATATTAAAGCACTGCAGTTTATAAAAAGAAATACTCATTGTTGAGAATAAAAGTCGTAACCAAGTTCTGACCAAGAAACTTAATATGCAACTGCAAAAATAGTTGACAATATTAAAAGTGCAAAGAGACGTAAAGTCGACATTGTTCGCAAGACTTTTCTTTAATGCGAAATGTTTAAAACAAGAACAAGAAAATAAAATTGCATTCACAGCTGTTGAACAATTTTCTCAAGACGTTTTTATTTAAATATTCGACACGCAGTTCTGGCCACTGAGGTCCCTCAGGCGCGGCATACAAATGAACTCCCTTACCTTTTGTTAAAGATTATATTAAGAGAAAATATGATTTCACGCTCAGCTCGCTCCGGAGCTAGGCCACGCTGAAACTATTATATTAGTGCTAGTTCTTCGAGAGTGTGTGGAGTTATTGGGTTTATTCCCGACATAGGGCCGACTAACATTGCAGAAAAGTTTTATGAAAGAAATGCTTCGGTAAGTTTCTTCTCTTATACTGATAAAACGTTCAATCGATTGATATAATGTGGTTATGCGCTTTATTTGATTGAACAGAACAAATTAACTCTTAACTGAGTAATTAAAGTTAGTTATTACAAAACAAACTACCATTTACTTATTTACCATCGGGTTATGAGAGTGAGAGAATAGGGAGTGCACCTGTATCTGCGCAAATGCTTGTGCACTATAATATGTCCTGCGCAGCTGGCTGATCTCCTTATATGAGAACAGCCGCCGTGGCCGATAATCGGCTAGGAGGCCATCATCATCATCATCACCATTTACTAAAATCCCCAACAAATGTAAACATTGTGCCGCATTAGGAACTCATTCATCAAACGTATAATCTGCTCAGAGTTACACAAACATTTGAGCGCGCACGTGCATGCGGTTTGCGAGTCGCGTATTATTTCAGCGCAGCTAAACCGCGCCCGAGCGCCGCCGCGCCGCTGCTGTTGTCATCGGATTAGGATAAAGCTTTTGTCAAATGCATTGGAACATTGCCGAAGTAAATCCTAATAAACATGTGGTTCCATTTGAAAAATGCTGATGAGGCGAATGACTTTATCTTGATGATATTATAATCAAGGGTGATCAACACGTAGATAAATCAAAGTAATAGATAAACTACAGAGATTGCTTTTACTTTGATAAGAACTCTTACTATTCAATAGTAAACAACCCCGTAAGCCTCTAAGCAGTGTGTTGAAATCTGAAATAAACCAACAGTGGACACGCGGTGCGGAAGTAATGCGGGTTTTGTGCGAGAGAGTCGATACAGCACAGGTGCTCGGCCGCCAGTGGAAACAAAACTACAGGCTGATGGAAACGCTGTGATACCATTTGCAAATGCTGTCACACGAACATATTGAGAACTTCGACGTATGTACTTATATGCCATTGAATGTAGCTGTAGCTCTTTTAAAATAGTAGCGTAGCAAAATAATAAATATTAAATTCTTAATTTTTTTATTTTTAATCATCAAAATAAAACGTTTTCTCTAAATCCGAATGAAGCACTTACTGCAAAATTAATATTCGCAATTTCAGTTCCACTGTGTTGTTAATTTAATTTATAACTTAATCAATTCTGATTGATGGTCCAAATCTAATTGTGAGATCCGTCAGCATCCAGTCTATTAAGAATTTAAGTTATTTTGAAGCCCAGTTATTTATAAAGGAAGTCTCGTTTTATCTGAACAATTAATAAATTCAAAGCTGGGAGTTATTTCTTAGCGCTATCTGTACGGAGTGGGAGTCGCCACGTTTCTCTTTAAAGCCGACAGTTGTTAAATGAGTTTTTAGATATAAACACGATCTGTCAGCGCTTTCATTCTCCATGTGAAATGTAATGTACTGCGAGTTATATGTGCGCATTATTTTTCATGTTGTATCTCATTTTGTTTCATTGTTGCAGACGTTATAATAGTAAATACAAATGTAGGTATTTTGTCTGTACTCGGTTAGATTACGTTGAATCCACAAAAAAACATGTTTTGCTATCTAACTTTTAAATATTATTACCTCCATGGACTAAAACATTACTCTTTTAACAAAATACCTGCCCAGTCATGAGTAGCGCCTCACGAGACAGCAAGCAGTTCCGAGCGCATGTATTATGATATAATACGAAACAGTTCAGTAGTTCGCTGTATACTGACGAGCCTACTCCGTCACGTAACCATGGTGTTCTCAGCCAGCGAGCCGTGAAATGCAAACTAAAGGAATGCACGTGTTGCACACGGCGAAATTCTAGTAATACTATTTATTTGTGTGTTCGTCGTTGTATCACGCTTTTAGGAAATGTTACACTAATATTATAGAACTGTATGTAAAGATGGAATCAATGAAGAAATACATGTTTCATAACTCAATTCTGATTATGGTTTTCCTGTAAAAAGTGTGGTGATACTTTAAGTCAAATCCACGAGATAGCCGCAGTTAAAAGAATTCATATTCCAGGACGACAGGATTAATTTATGTAATGGAATACTGTTTGAGCATGTTAATAAAGTTTAGACATATTGTCAACACCATAATTTCCTGATTGCAAACAAAATGCGTGGTTTGCAAACAAAAGCTAGATGACGACGATTTAAAAGCTTTCAAGATGTACTTTTTGTGACCACTTTTTAGTGAATACCTGGATTGGGTTAGACTATTCGTTGAATTTGTGATGAACTTAATGATATTGCGAAATTTTGCAATGTCATTAGTATAAGAACCAGATCTAAATCTCTGTCTATGTAATTCGATATTGTTTAAAGAGATTTAAGTCGTTCACCATCGATTTAAGACCACACTAAGTACCATATAAACGGTGGAAAATCATCAGATGACCCGTGTCCGACTTTCACTGACTAAAACCCACCATGTCACTGGATATGTACACTGGACCACGGTAATAACCTTCTCTTTTCCTTCTGTGAACAGAGAGCAGGCTGGGCATGCGGCACGCGATGGCGCTCATCATGTTCCTGGCGACGACGGTGTCGTACGCCACCCGCGTGTCCATGAGCGTCGGCATCGTCGCCATGACCTCCAACAACAGCTACGGCTACCCGGTGAGTTAGTAGTAGTTGCTTGATTAAATGTAGATGTTAAAGCAGATATAAGTTTTTTCTAAGTATCAGGTTGAATTTTTCTAAACCATCAGCCGTTTAAAATTGCAAGTATAAAATAAAATTCTTTGAAGCAAAATTCCAAATCACCTCCAGTTTTGTCTTGAGCTTCAGAAAATAAAAGTTTATAAGTCCTACTTACAGCAGCGTCTTCAACACATAATCCTAAGTGTCGTCTATTAGCGCCATCTATACGACGTGAAACAAAACACTTCGGGGAATTATCTCCGAACCGTCTGCTTGAATCCCCTTTATCTGACAAAGACTTTTTACAACTCTTTATTTTAAACGTAGATCGCAGACCTTAGGGACGCCCGTCTTAGCTTTTAGTATTTAAGACTTGAGCAGCGTTTGTTGACTTTACTTTCGAAAGAAAGCACATAATCTGATGCTTTATCATAATATAAGGAGTCTTTTTATACTCAATGGTTATGTATAATTACGATTTTTACTATTTGTTGTATTATTCTTTTTGTTGCCATAGGCACGACACAGTTACTCCAATTTACTTAAATGGTAGAGTAACAACTGCATTGTCATCAAGTTATATAACAATTGCAACTAAAACTCACAAAAACACGAATCCGCCTAAGCGCCACCCCTATAAAGCTATCATCAAATAGCAAAAAATCCCGCAGACTTCAGTGGTATTGTCGCAAAAACGATTCTCGAAGGCGAGTCGTTTGGGGCACGTCGCGACTAATGACGCACGTACGACTTGACGCAAAAACCTCGTGTCTACGGGGTGTAATAGGCTAATTGTTTGTGATGTTCGCTCTCATAATATCTCAGGGATTAACGTGGTCGTTAGCCATATCTCTTGTTTAGAAAATTAAGTTGACATTTTTGATGAATTATTTTTTTATGACTGTTGGAGCTATAGTCACATCTGCAGCTTCATGAGTGTCAAAGTAAAGGTAGTATCGAATTTATGACATTCACTTGAAATGTGCGAAAAAAAGTTTTAGTAAATTAGTCAACTGAACCCAATATTTTTTTTGAATTATTTTGGATTGAGTTATGGAAATCTTCATCAGTATTTTTTTACCAGAACGTGACTAATTCCATATGATATACCACCTGTGTAGGTACGTTTGTGCGTAGGTACAGCATAAATTGATACCAGTGGTGCTTTGAATCGTATAATATTTCAATAATATTCGTCAATAGCAGCTATTATTTAAATGTTTACTACCCTTTATAGCTCAGTACTGCTGTCGAACACTGCTCACGTTTCCATACTTTATCGGCAAATATCTGCGAATGCACGAAATAAAACTAAATACTTAAATAAATATTGGATTAGTTTCGATGTCATTTGTATTTATAGAGAAAACCATAATAGTAAACGAACTGAAGACATTATTGTTATGTTCTTGATGAAATGTTGTTTTAAATTATATACTGTGTCAGAATGTGAGACTTTTTGTTATTGTTTCGTTTATTTATTTTGTATCTATCTAATTTTATTTCTTAATTCTCTGTGACTATTTCAACTCCTACTTCCACAAAAAAACATTCAGCAATATCAAACCAAATTCGTCCACTAAGCTTATCTCCCTCCCCAGGTGTTCGACTGGCCACGGAGCATCCAGGATACGATCCTGTCATCATTCTTCTGGGGCTACATAGTCCTGCAGATCCCGGCGGGGTACATCGCCGGCCGGTTCGGCGGCAAGTACCTCATGCTCGTCTCCATGGCGACTACCGGGGTCGTCAACCTACTGTTGCCTATGGCTGCTGTCAAGGTAAGGAAAGCTAATAACAAAAGAATCATTTCTATCCTACCCGAAATCTGACAAATTTTACCAATCAATCATTAAGCTTCTTCTGTTGAAGATAGACAGATTGAGGAAGGTTGATGGGCTGGCATCTATCTGTACCTACTGCATGCAAATAAAAACCCTTTGCTAAACTAAAATTAATATGATAACAAGACCGAATTGGATATTAAAAACGAGTACCTACTTAACATACCTAAGAATTAGAAAAAAAAAATACTTAAAACAAATTATGTTTTCTTAACAATAAGTGAAGTAATCCACGTTGGAGGCGTTCAGGTGAGCGCTGGAGGGACATTTGGCGCAGCGCCAGTTCGCGGCGATATTGTTAGGGCGCGAGTAGGAGACAAGCCTCATCGCCGTTTCATTACGCCACTTGGCACCCTCGCTTCAGGTAGCTACAGTTTATGATTTTGCACTTGTAAAGAATTTAATTTTGCCGTTTATTGAACGTTTTGGGTTGTTAAACAGTTTGTGTATTTATTTGCTAGATGTTTTTCGATCATCCTCGTACTAAAAGTAGGCTATAGTAGTCTATGCTTTAAAAAGAAAAAAGTATGGTTTAAAGGTAGTTTAAGTTTAAAAAGAGTAAATCGATAGAGTAGTTTATGACTAGGTATGTAAATTACAAGAACGGGGCCTTATACTGTAGTCCAAACTTAATATTATAAATGCGAAAGTAACTCTGTCTGTCTGTCTGTCTTTTCTTCACGCCTAAACTACTGAACCGATTTGTGTGAAATTTGGTACAGACATAGTTTGGAACTTGAGAAAGGACATAGGATAGTTTTTATTTCAAAAAACTAAAAATAAAAAATAAATTTATTCCGGACATACAGCGCCATCTATTGTTCAATTTCGTACTATAAATGTCGAGCTGTTCCTATACTCCGTAGATAGATGGCGTTGATCTCATTTTTGAAGAGATCCCGCGAGATCGGGAACTATGTGGTTAAAACCAAAAATTTGCCGGAAGTCACTATTCCACGCGAACGAAGTCGCGGGCAAAAGCTAGTGTACTTATAAATCCACCATCTACGCTAAGCTAACCCGAGACGACAGTCAGTCTCTCGGTCATACAGAGTTAAATAAAAATTAAATCAAAAATGTCTAATTCACCCGATTTAGATGACCATTCATCTTCTTCTTCTCTTGGTGCCTCTTCATTCCTGAAGGTTGGCCGTCAGCTTTTTGTATTCCTCTCTCACCATTCATCTAAAAGTACCTAAATAATGTGTACCTTTAATAATGTATGATATCCAATTTATTTTGTCCACGTTATATTATGCTAGTTAATATGACTACGTTACTAAATTATAATGTTTCATACGGAAACATGTCACAAAATTTATTTAGCATTATGATCATCCGGGACACTGAAATGCGGGAATATACGTTGGCTAGTACTTAACAATGGGCATCCAGCTACATTGTACAAGTAATTTAGTTGGACATTGTTTAAACCACGCGTGTTTATTTTATTTTAGTGAAATTCTAGAAATTTCGAATGCAGCTTTTGTGAAAAGTAAAAAATATTTCTGCAAAGCTTCAGAGCTTACAGTCGCCATTTTATTAGTTTTTTACACCGAGTAAGTACC
The DNA here is from genome assembly GCA_002382865.2 of Heliothis virescens. Taxonomy (NCBI): domain Eukaryota; kingdom Metazoa; phylum Arthropoda; class Insecta; order Lepidoptera; family Noctuidae; genus Heliothis; species Heliothis virescens. The sequence continues at coordinate 10,035,338 of NWSH02000525.1, read as the reverse complement.
GATATTTGTGATAAAATCACAGTGTTACAAATTCTTGTTCAAATCCTTCATATATAAAGTAATTTGAAAATAAAACGGTTAGACTGTATTGCTTTTTAATATCAAAGTGAGTTAAACCACTGTATGTTTGCGTTCTGTATTCATACGTGTTGAATTAAGAAATATTCATAAACCAGTGCTGGTCACAGTCGCGTGTTTACATTCATGTAAACGCTTTGCGCTGTGTGTTTGTGCGTCTGCGCGGAAATGTTCTGTAAACAACGTCTAACTCACTCAAAGGCATCTAACGACAGAGATATCGTATGTTTTTCTTTGTAAACATAATACCACACAGTTTCAAATACATGTTTTCTGCTAGCATTACTTTCCTTGTCTATCTAAACATGAATTCATTTTTTATCTTATCCATTTCCGCCACACTATCTAAATTAATAATCAAAATAAAATTATCTATAAATCATTTAGGTATTTATTGTTGTCCGAATGTCCGTCAAACTAATAAAAGCGGTCATCGCTTTACATTTTTTACGTCATTACCTTCAGTGAGCACGTTCCCTTCAATCCAATAACAAAGGTTAGGCAGGTTATAAATTAGGATTTCAGTTTTATTGGCGGACGATGTATCTAGATCTGAGGAGAAGGCTGGCATTTATTTCTGAAAGTCTTAAGGCGGAGGCAAAAGGTCGCGTCAGATCTCCCACGTCTCGAGTTGACATACAACTGCGATAAAGATTTCTAGTTATATCACATTTTTATATCGAAGATTGTTAAAATAGTTCCGATAGACAAATGTGACACCCTACGTCAATGAGGGTTTTCTAAAATGCTCTTCACCAGATGGCAGCACTGTAGCGTCAGGTCCAAACACAAATCAAAACTTGTATTTTTCGATCGTTTTTTTATGTAAATACATTCTTAGAATGTTTGAAAAATAATATATTTTCCTTTACTTTAATTTTATAGTAGTTAGACTAATCAAATTGCGGTAATAACCTTTCAAAAAACTTTTTCTTGTAGCAATGACTATTGTACCTCTTTTTTTAGCTGAATCTTCAGTTTGGCCTTAATTAACCTTAATAAATCAATAACACTACTAAATGCGTAAAATTTCACGAAAAAATCATTCGATCAGTTGGAATCTGTACTATCTGACAGCTATTTGGACCTGACGCACATGAAGCGCTCTCTGGTGGCAAAAAAAGTTTTGAAAACCCTCATTAGTTGCGAAATAGTGACGTTAAGTTTTCTGTTCGCTCGTTTTTGTTGGAAGTTTCTTTATGATACGTTTGTTATATTCGAACGACATTCGGAGAATTCTTCCTTTTATAAATATAGTCACTACAAAATATTATAATTAGTATAAAAAATGATATTTCTCCGATCAATTTGCCCTTCTTCTTCTTTTTACTTTAGAGATTTTGTAGTTATTGCGAATTTGTAGATTTCTCTCCTTAACAAGGCATCGTGTAGCCGGCTTTCGGGCAGCAAGGATCTCACATTAGGATGGTTTATTAGGGCACCATTTGTAGGAGCAGGCATCCTTCACGCGCGACTATCAGACAACATAATTCTACCAAATGGAATGGACAATGTTTGCCAAACTGATAACTCGAGCTTCTATTTGAAATTTCTCTTTTTATTGCAGACCTTTTCGCTTATTTTGGGACACAAAATATAAGTATGTTTTACGTCATTCCACGAAATAAAGTTAAAAATAGAACATTTACGTCCCAGTTTTGAGAGAAATAAAATTTTCCTCCAAGTCTGTTAAGATAATAATAATTATAGCAACTTACTTGTAAATAAAAAGAGATTTGTTTATTCTGAACCAGTGGTAGTCTTACTACAGTTTGTTTTGGTGGAAAATGTAATAAAATAAGCAGGACCTAGAATAAAATCTTATGAAAGGAAAATAGTACGTAAACTCTACAAAATTAGGCACATTGACCATCACTACATTATTTTCAGGACTTCGTCCGCTAATGGAGCCCAAAATAGACTTGTAAAGCGCTTCCCTTAAATAAAGAAGAAGTTCATAACAAACAAACGGACAGTAAATCTCCCAATTAACTTACGCGCTTGTTCGTGCACTCTTATTGATGGGGGTCGTTACGGCGGGCCCATCGCTCACGCGGGGCCAGCGCCAGGGACCCGCGCCGACAAACAAATACAATGCTCTATTTTATCTTTATTAAGGATGCTTAGACGTATCATGTTACGTGCTAAATGACGTGCATTAAAAGGTGTCTCTTTACAATAAACAGAAAAATAAGCAACATTAAGATGGTTAGCACAGTCCATTTATTGCACAGTTTTTCTTTTACAGTCTACAGTTTTTGACATAAAAAATCTAAATCTTTATTTGTTTCATCATTTAACCGAAACATAATAAAATCTGTGAGACTTAGAAGGAAAGGTCACGTAACAATTTAATTTAAAAAAGATCAGCTACCTACTCAATTAGCTTAGCCGCGGTTGAGCTATAAAGAGCACAATTAAATAGAATAAATATTTGTGTTAAACTTAACAAGCTGAGTTAAGGAACACCTGCGTCATAAATGACCCTTAATTGCTAACACACAGTTTTACTTCCAACGCGGAGTATTTACTGCAGTATGACGGGGTTTGTTTGCAGGGTGGAATTGTAAAGACATGCCATGTAGGGTGTCCATAAGTCAGCATTTTCTCGTCTGAATTATCACATTTGAAAGACATGGCTTTTCAGGTTTCCGTAGCCAAAGAGTAAAACCGAACCCTATAAGGTACTAAGACCAGTCTGTCCGTCCATCTGTCACCAGGCTGTATCTTATGAATCATGATCATGACAGCTGAGATTATGTATTTCAGTTGCCGCTTTAACGACAAATGCTAAAAACTACATACAACAACTCGCTCTTGGTCGTTTACATGGCTATCTATAAAGCTTTAACAAGTCATATACCAGTGCATTAACATCAGGCCACACTATTCCAGGGTGACTACATGGCGGTGTGCGCGTGCCGCATAGTGATGGGAGTGGCGCAGGGTCTGCTGTACCCCAGTCTGCACGGCGTGCTCGGTCACTGGGTGCCCGTGTCTGAACGCAGCCGGCTCGGCACCTTCGTCTATGCTGGTACGTACTTCTTATATCCTTTTTGTATCGATGGGAAATCATCAAAATGACCCCTCCCGCAAGGGAGTGTCAAACTTTTACTGTCTAAAACCCACCGTGTTCCTTCGGGAGCCCTTTGTGTGCCAGGGCCGCGGTAACTCTTTCGAACAACCCGCTGCAGTACCTACTTATTATATCCTTAGAGTAACTTTTTGAAAAGGTAACAAAGGTAAATTAGGTTTGTGAATTCAAAAAATATACATAAAATTAGCCTTTTCATCGTCCCACTGCTGGGCACAGGCCTCCTCTCACACGAAGAAGGATTGAGCGTAATCATATCGTATCGTAATCGTATTAAAAAAAATATATGATGGTCGAAAATTGAGTTCGATTGATAAAACTTATCAAGGCAAGACGATCGAAAGCAATTAAGTAAATCAATTTGCAAGATTAAAGTCTGTTCGGGGACACCATGGAAACCGAACCAATCAAATTGTTTCTTTGGGTACCTTTCGAAAATTATTCGCATTCTTAATGATAGCGGGGGCGAGTGGTTACTTCAAATCGGTATAACTTGAGAAAGATAGTTAAACAAATCGACTCCAAAGATGATTCGATCTTTTTTGATAATCGAACGAGAGATGCTAATCAAATACCCTTAACTTCCCATTGAATTTTTAAAGGAATCACTTAAACTATTCTCAATAGCATATCCATTAGTCAATATTTTTGTAAGGATCCAACAGCCAATTATCCAGTATCTTACCGATAAATTGTACAATTTAAGGCCAGCATTTATTCTGAAGCACATCGCTTACAAAACTTTCAGGTACATGAATGTGCTGTAAGTAATTACAACTCCATTTGAACTCCTCACTTTAATTGCTGTCATTTAACGAACATTCTGGCCATTCGAGTTCAAGTACTTCAGCCACAGTTTCAAGAGCCCTATCAAATGATAAATAAATCTAATTTAAATGTTCAATAATACTTTAAGTTTTAAAGCTCAGGAGAGGGCTAACTACTTTTCAAAGGCTAATCTCATTAGAAAGCATATTGATTTGCAAAATCTACCAAGAGGTTCAATTTCAATAAGTTGTCTCGCAGTGAATAATGCAGGGCTCCCAACAGATTAAACTAAAACAAATTATAGAAAATATGAAAATAAACACCAAAAAATCTTATTATAAAGTATCATATTTACTTCTAGGCGCCCAACTGGGTACTATCATCGAGCTGATGACGTCAGGTGTGCTGTCGGCCAGTCGCTTCGGCTGGCCCTCGGTGTTCTACGTAGCTGGCATCACGTGCATCGTGTGGTCCGTCGTGTGGGTCATATTCGGAGACTCCACGCCCGCTTCCAGCAGGTGGATCTCCAAAAAAGAGAGGAAATACATCGAAATGAATTCTGGCTCCAACGAGCTTGGACATGGTGTAAGTTTTATTTAATTTCCATAATCTTTAAAATGACTTATTTGAGAGAGACGATTACTAATGTAAATATTTCTTGGTACAGAAAATGCCAACACCCTGGCTGAGCATCCTCACATCGCTTCCATTCTGGGCCATCCTACTCGCCCACTGTGGTCAGAACTTAGGATTCTGGACACTCCTGACTGAACTGCCTTCGTACATGAACCACGTCCTAAATGTGGATATTAAACAGGTAACTAAGTCGTTTTGATAATACGTCATTTCAAATATCTATGTTCTTAGAAAATAACTTCTACAATTTGTTTATTTTCTAGAACGGCCAGTTATCTGCTCTACCGTACATCGCTATGTACGTCCTGAGTTTCTTCTTCAGCTGGCTGGCAGATTTCCTCGTCAACAGAAACATTATCAGACTAGTTACATCTAGGAGGATATTCAATACTATAGGTAATATTATTTCAAACTTTTGTGCTTCTTCTGTATCTTTAATACAGGTACTGTTTTATTTCCAAGCAAATATGCATTCAGCTTAAATGAAAACAACAACATTTTAAATATTTTTAGCCCAATGGGGTCCTGCAGTGGCTCTGCTTGGACTGTCGTACCTACCTGCTGGAAACTTGTCTCTTGCTGTCATCATCCTGACTGTCACTGTTGGACTTAACGGTGCCCACTACGTCGGGTTCATGGTAAGACATATCCTTTGTAGAGATAAAAGATCATCTGAAAATTAAAATTCCAATCCTAATTTTACCATTTTTAGGATTTTCTTATCAAGGTTTATTACTTTTGTGTATATGATCAATAAGTAACTTCATTTCAGTTGTCTCACATTGACCTGTCTCCGAACCACGCGAGTACAATGATGGGCTTCACTAACGGTATCGGAGCCATCTTCTCGATCCTCGCACCTCTTACCGTCTCCTTCGTCGTCGAAGATGAGGTAAGCCCACGTATGAGTAAGTTTCTTATTGCCAGAAACGGTTTAAAATATGTTCATTAAAATTGCTAATTAATATATTCGTTAATTCCAGACGAGTGCCTCAGACTGGAGGAAAGTGTTCTTCATCTCTGTAGCCTTCTACTTCCTTGCCAACTTATTCTACTTGCTGTTCATATCTGCCGACGTGCAGGAGTGGAACGATCCCAAGCCTTCCAAACCTATTGGTAAGACTTCATATTTTAGAGTTATTACTAGTTATCCATTTACAAATCAGTCAAAAATTGTCTTTTTGACTTAATTTAATGCTTAATCATTGTTTATTGCAGAAGACGGAGTAAAGAAAGTAGAAGACAAGAATACTGAAAAGAACCCTGAGAAGAACACAAATAACGTCGGGGAACACAAGTTCTGATGTTGAGTGAAGTGTAATGTAAGAACTAGTCATAATATTAGTGCGAGAAGAGAGCAACCCGCGGCACCTCGCATATTGGGCCACCCAGCGGTATATGCAATGAGTAAAAAGGCCTTATTGGACATTTTATAGTAATGCAGATTTCGATGTAAATATTTTATTTTATACATCGTCTCTTGTTACTCAGGATTAGGTACTTAAAGTAGGGCTACTTAAACATTGCTCAAGGTATTGACATAATAAACGTAATATAGCCTGTGATACATTTGGAAGAAGTTACCTTCACACCAACAGTTTGACTGCGTGTGGTATGTTGCCTGTGATACAACATCGTTTACTATGTATTAGATTTTCCCCTAAAGATGAATAGACGTAGGTATCAAGCTATCCGATAAGACGTTTCTTGATAGTTCTTTCTCCTTCTGTAATATACGTATTATAAATACATAATTTTAATAGTATTTATATAAAACATCAAATTCTGGAAAAACAAATCCTTACGATCCGAAGACACCGTCAACATAATTAAAGTTGATAAAACTTCTGTAACTGATAATTACAAATTAGTTCACAATTTATAAGTGACATAAAATATTTTTGCTCAATAACACATAAGCAAAACTTTCAGCCGGAATATCCTCCCTAATTAAAACTGAATGTATGCCACTCGTTATGACGGGGATACGACAAACTGTCGAGAACTGCCTACGGCTTGTTACAGTAATATTTTCACTTATCAAATTATATTATAATTAAGTCAAAAACAATGAGACACTAATGAGTCAAGTTGTTACGATTTTGTTGCGTAATTTTGTGGGTTTTATTATGTCCTATGTCAGTTAACATGAATAATTGTGTATTCCCAAAGACGTACAAACACTTTGTATATTCTTTTTAGGGTTCCGTACCCAAAGGGTAAAAAGGAACCCTATTACTAAGACTTCGTTGTCTGTCTGTCTGTCTCCAGGCTGTATCTCATTAACCGTGATAGCTAGAATGCTGAAATTTTCACAAATGATGTATATCTGTTGCCGCTATAACAACAAATACCTACTAAAAATTAAAAAAAAAAAATATTAAGGCTGTTGATTTATATTAATTAATTGCAAAATTGTATACTAGTA
>NWSH02000525.1:10001812-10016700 GCA_002382865.2 Heliothis virescens | reverse complement strand
CCAATCTTAGCAATGGGTATCAGGTTGCTCGGGTAACTGGGTTGTGGAGGTCAGACAGGCAGTCGCCCCATGTGAAGCACTAGTTCTCAACCGCATCTGGTTAGACTGGAAGCCGTCTCCAACATATTTGAAATGGCAAATAATGATCTCTGGTTTTTACAGATATTGGATGACCATAGCGCAAAGATTCAGGAAACATTAATTAAACTCAAAAAAAACCTATATCATTTGCATTATTTGTTTTTGGTATTTTCTTCATTTGATTTTCAAATTGACAGGATTTTATGCTTGTATATTACAAAGTCTCTAGTCTCTGTAAATAAAAATACTACGAAATCCCGAATGGTTAAAATTAACATTTGGATTAAAACTGCACATTTACTCAAATTAGTTTAATTAACCCTTTATTTTAGAGAGAAGTCTCTGATTTACAGTCACACAGACATTATATTACTGAGCTTTGTCGTAATGTCAGGTAAACTCGCAGGTGTACAAATGTTTTCATTAAAAGGGACCTGTACGTGTACAAATACCTTAAGGAGGGTATTCAATTAATCTGTCGGCACGTGCCCTCTTACCTATGACGTGGAGAGCGCCCCGGGTACTGGGACCGCACAATTAGCAGGACTCACAACAACGCCTTGCTTGGCTTACAATTCATGGAATGGTTAATTGTACATGCAAGCAAAACATGGCGGCGCCTAGTGATGTCCAATATTCCTAATAGTCATAGTTAATTATGGTAATGATCATTAAACTGTACTATCAAATTGATAAAATGCACTGAAAAAAATCCTTTGTGAGTTATCGAATGTACCGCGCTAGATTGCGCGTCGGATTTCCCAAACGAAAAACACGGAACATTTCAACGGAAAGTAAAAAAGTATTTTCAGGCATTCATTTGTGTTTTTGAACTCGTTGGAAATTGCAAATTATATTCACTTAGTGGTTTCAGTGGAGCGTTGAATTACCTCGCTTTAATATAATGCAAGAACCGCCGCAAGTCACTCCCGCCATCTTGATTACACGACCTAAAAAACTCCCCACTTTGATTGTTTAATCTTATTCTTGCGAGCTCTCCTCACCCCACTCGCTCCGCTGAAAGCGCCAACTTTGTGCTCACTAACCATTCATTTTAACTACATGTACAAGTTATATGAGAAAGTTTGTGTATAACTACATTAATGTAATAGATTGGCGCGCAGGCCGCTTCCAACTCATTGAAAGTGTTTCAACACAACGCGAGGGAGTTCGTGTACCGTCGTCACGATATGTCACGCGACAGGCGTCACGCTGACACACGCCATTGTTGTCACAACAATAGATTAGGCCGACAATGTATAACATCGCGCGTGTTCCCCATGGGATAACACAAGCGTGTTACTACAAAGCCATCTATCTACTAGAACCGAACACATTACCGACTGTAAGGCATAATGTCAGACTCCAGGTTGCTACTGATAAATTAAACATACCTTGTAGGCTCTAGATTTATGAAGGTATTCACAAAATAACAGAAAAGATTAGTGCGGACGATGCAAACTTTTTATTCACGTTGTAATAAGCTTACCGACGAAGTGATTAGTTTTTCTTGTAAATAAAGTAGGAGAGTATCTTGGGCCCCGTGCGGCCCCGTCAGGCCCCGTGCGGCCCCGTGCGGCCCCGTGCGGCTCCGGTATCATCGTAATTAACTACAGCTTCCACGAATTGAAGCTGAATCTTTGATACGATAGACGAACGCTTCAATAGACCAATTCCAAGGAATAGGGTTTTCACTTTCTGTGATAGAATTAATGAATCTGTCAAAGCTTTTGTCTTATTGTAAAGGCAGTTCATCCAATGATAATAATGATAAGATTGTACAGATAACTGAGATAGGTATAAACGACCCGAAATATCTCGAATATTAAAAGGTCGTGACATTTTGCAAGCGATGCTTATATAATCTGAAAAGGTAAAATCAATACGTGAGCGAGTATCGAATGATATCAAATAATGCATGCGAAGCGTATTCTGAAATATGTTGCTGCTATAATATCTATCTATTTTTATTTACAAAATCAAAGAAATAGAGTAAATAATACTATTCAATATAATGGAATAAACAAGTTAGACTGAAAACAAAATAGTCAATTTAATGTTTTGAATATCTAATACTGTTAATTGAGATGAAACTCCTCACAAAACAGAACTTTTAGTTGATTACCGTTCACTTACCGTTATTCAGCAAAAGTTGTGATCTACATACGAACATAAATACAAATATACGTACGCGTTGTAAGTACAAGACGTATGAGAGCCTTCCAAGTTTATCAAAGGGTCGTAGTTTTCTCATCAAAGTAAAAGAAAAAGTATTGGGAGCCGAGAGATTATCGACAATAACTGAGCTCCGACACGATACCACTCGCCGTGATAAATGATCGCTTTTGTTGCTCAACGAGAATTACTCGCTGACAATACACCCATTACAATAATTACAAACATGATCCTTCGATTTATCTAGATAACAGATGAGTCCTTTGTTCCAGACAAACAACTACATAACATTAGATACTTATAAATAGCCACCTTTATACAAATCCAGTGTTCATACGTTAATGCTATGATGTTACGCTACATAAGTAAGGAATTTTGTATTTTGTTATAAAAATCGTCGTTATGTAACAAACCGTAAAAGTTACCCTGGTTAATTAAGTTAATAGCTTAGTAATGTTCAGACTTTGTAAGCTTAATTATTATTAGGGTCCCATTTTGAGCGCACCCTTTGTACGGCATACCGGAGACCATTCATACTGTGGAGACGGGATTCAGTACAAAAATACAGGTAGTTACATATGCCGCGCACTGATCTAGGTCAGGTTAAAAAAAGATGTTCAGTATTATGAATTCCCCAGTCGCCTCCGCGGTGTTCGAGAACAGGTACTGTCACGTACAATACTCTTACTACAACTTACACTTTCACTCTCCAAGCATTATTCAAAACATACGAAATTATTTGGGTTTTACCAAAAATGTAGATGATCTCACGTTTTACCTTCATCGTATCTACAAAATGTTTGCAACGTATAAAATTTTAGTGTTTTTCCAATATTAACAAGGGTATTGTACAGATAAAGCGTTGTTCTAAAATGCAAAGTATCTTCTGGTAATAAAATTTTAAGAGCAGGCACTTACAGCGCTGCTGTATCAATCCTTGCATATTCTGTATAACATTGTTCCGCTTTTCAAATGAAAACTGTCTGCAACGCAATAACCCGATCCAATTCCATCGTTATTGCAATATTCATGATTTCATCAGGCCTTTACATTCCTTTCGTGAAGAACACATAAAAAGTTAACATTTTCATTGAATATTTTTCAATTATTTTACTAAGAAATGTGATGTGATGAGAAATGTGAACACATTATTTGCAGCTGAAAATAATCAATCATGGCCTGTCTGAAGACCTTTACAAATCCTAACACGAATTTGAAAGGAGCTCATTTCTAAAGCGAAACTTTCTCTCTTTCACTGGCATTCTGTACTGAAGATACGTGGACGGAAAATACCGAATAGGCAGCTTTCTAGAATTTTTAAGCTGATTTGGAAAGCGTTCTACTCAGAAAGAAATCCCTTACATAAATATTTGAGAGGTTGTGCCTGCGTTGGAACTTTATTACACTCTCGTGCATTTAACTAGCACAAACTTTCTTCATTTGGGTATTCTTCTATGTAATAGAGGGAATATAACTATTTCTCAAGTAGTTCAGATAGATAAAGTGTTTTATCTGTCTAAATCAGAACGCTTTAAGAGTAAGAGTATCTAAATGGGCTCAGAATTTCGTCTCAGCTCGTTAAATAAAGAAAAATGCGGCGAGTTAGTCCAGTGAGCAGTGAGTAAAATCTGCCAGTAGAACAGTAGCGCGAGGCTCTCGCGATCCTCTTCTAACTGATATTGATAGAAGTCGAGCTGCCAGCCTGAGCCTGCCATTAATTACTCTTATCGCACTCCGCGCGCGCCATCCAGCCAGCCCAGTGTGTTGCTCACTCAGACTTTTTCTTGTTAAGATAAGTCAATAAAATATTTATTGGAGAGCAGCTTGTTTACTTAAAAAAAAATCGTAATGCACTGCGGCAGTCAGTTATAGAAACAATTATTAAAAGCTTCATTTCAAAATAACCTCACCGGTACAGGAAAATGAAATTTCATTTTCCTTTATATCCTATTACATCATAGAGAAAAGTGCAGATACGTCAAAGTTTTAATATAATAAAATTGTTCTCGATAAAACTGGTCACGTGACAAAAATACAATCGAAGTACCACTACAGTAACTATTGTAAATGCCGTAGATAACGATCGGGTCGAATTACTAAAAACTATTCCTATAATATTTTAGTATAAATAAATATTACGTTTTTAAAAGATATCGTATAAAACATTATAGGTATATAGATCACACATTATTCAAAACTGACCTAATATGATTTGTAAGTGCACACACACGAGTATACATATGTAACTAGATATAACTGTACGGATTTTTTTAGAGTCACACTTTTTTCAGCAGATATTTAGATGTAGAGAGATGTTTAATCAACACAAAAAATATTGATACTGTTTCAAAAATGTCAAGCCTTCTGCATGTAGATTTGTTGTGCGTCATATCACAGTAGCCTAGTTTCCCGGATATCTGCGGTCCGGCGTCCGGCTGCACCGGGCCGGCGCCGGTCCGGGCACGCGATACCGCCGGTGCGGTTCGGGTTTCACAGGCGCTTCTGTCGCAAACTTACTCCGACAGCCGACTGTTGTATTGTTGTTTCTCTAGATATTCCTGGAACAGACTGGATCAAGTTTCAGCCGTTGTGGCTGCTCCAGAGCCTAATGCTACATAAACCAGCTTCAAAATAATACATCAAACTGCTTCAATTAAAATGTATCATTTAAATCCAGTAATGAATTCAATCTGATTACACTGAGTAAGTAATCATCTTTACGACTTGTCTACCCAATCTCAGTGTTCTCATATTGCTATCGCTATTTTTGGCTATAAATCAATCTCAATTAATAATACATGAGTTCCCTGTTGTAAGAACAAAGTTTTAAAACTGAATAATCAATGATCCAGTGTTTGTGCTAAACTGTAAGGGAGCAAACAAAAGTAAACCGCTTGTATTCGCTGTAAGTTAAACGGAACGCGCGGCAGCCGCTGCAACCAGTTTGTTAGTTCTGGTGTTTGCGCTTCCAACCGAAATGTACCGCAAATATGCACGTTACACCGCCGGCGCTGCAGACAACTTCAGCGCTGTTTTATACACACTGCCACCGCATGCATTAGCTAATATAATGATAATATTTTTATATCATCTCTGACTGCATTATTAAAGTTTTAGTGAAACATGCTTTGCTATACAGATGTCGTAAATCTCAGTTTCTTCAGTGAGAAGAAAGATAATTTGCAACAGACGCGCTAAAGCTATATTTGATGTGCAGTCAGTACCAAACTAGTAATAAACTCCATTCATAAAAATAAGATTTGCCGTGAAATTGAACGCTAGTTGGATGAACTTAAAATGTTTAACAAGCGTGGATAACATTGACAGATCACTGGGTTATTCTTCAATTATAATAATAATCTAATCGTAATTGATTCTGGTGATTATTCCGGTACAATGATCTATGCCTTTAGGAAAATTGAAATATTACAATGTACCTAAATTCACACAGAATTTTGGAATAACTCGATGCGGCCACGGCGGCTCTCCCGTGATCTTGTTTTCGTTTCATACACTTGAGTGCAGGCAACCTATTTTCGATATCCTTATAAAGATTCTTATTTAGATAAAGTGGCAAACCTTTCTGTCGGCAAAGTCGGTCGAAGCTGTAAGTCAGGTTCAGTTAGTGTGATCAGGAGGTAGCGGCGGCGACGATGTGTGACGTCATACGTTACTGTTAGCCGCGGGTCACTGAACCCTTTGAAGTCGTCCCTTTGTCTCGCCTCGTCACCCCCGGGGTGCGGCGGAAGGATATCGTTATCCTTTCTATAATTGTCTCCCGTCAAATGAATGTGAAGAAAATGGCTTTACTATTGGAGTGTCCACTCATATCGCTCTTTAGATCAAATGTAAGGAGTAACTGAGGCATTCGCTTTTCAAGTTTCTTTTAGACTCAAAAAAGCGTATAAAACCTTAATGTTTGTGGCTAATGTTTCTTACAAAATGGTAAATATCATACCTACATTATGTGATCACAAAGGTCAGGAAATGGTTTCCCTCGGGCGCGCGGTCTCCGGAACCGAGCACAATGATAGATGTGTCGCGGGCGCCGGCGCCCCGCGTCACGGGTCGCCCGGAGCGCGCGCCGCCTCACGGAGATGGACGACAATATGATGGAATAGCGCGCGCCGCGTGTTTGAACGAAGGGATCCTTGATGAATAGGCGAGAGGTTTTTCATAGTTTTTCCAGTAAAATTTTGTGTATAGAAGCGCAGATACATTTGAGAATGGATTAGCTGGCAAGGTTGATGCGTAGGTAGTCAGCAGACGGACCGGACGGTTAAGAAAACTAGTAGGTTGTTTTTGTCGATAAAAGCAATAAAAATGTATGTATGTAAATGTAGCTGCGAATAAGGAATATTTGAATTTTTAATTCCACAGTAACACAAGCATTAAGTAATCGCTCGTCACGTCAGGACCGTTTAGTTAAGTTCTTATCTGTTGGCGATAGCAACATGGCGGTTACAATTTACCTAATATGTACGAACAAACGGACAACTGTTATGGAGCCATTCTTGTATCTACAGACATACGTACGTGTAATGTGCGAAGTTCCCGCAGTTGTAATTATTGTCCTGTGAATTGGTCACTCTGGTTTTATGTGGTATAATGGCCGGCGGCGAGGGCTGGCGGATATCCTCAACACTATCAGCAAAATGGACGAAGTTGCTCTAATTTGGTGTAACGTTATACTATTAAAAGCAATTGATACAACGATATTTGGTCGCAGAGATCATTTGCTAAATAGCTCTATACACAAACTCATATATTTAAAACAGGTAGCAAGCAGTCTTTGTCACTCAAGATGAACTACCTCTATCGCGCACATCCTCTCCTCATTTCCTAGCTATTTATTCTACCCACGAGTTATTACTCCGGTAATTCAAAAGGTAAATCTTCATATTACATAGTTAGTGCTCTGGTTAGCCTCACTAAGTTGGTACTAACGAGAGTAATACGAACCTTTTCCCTAAGTCCGTTATAAAACCTAACGACTGAAATGAGATCACTCATTTTGTAAAATTCTGCTTTCGCTCAGTGAGGGCTCTTGTCCTCGTAAACGGAGAAGGTCAAAGGGTCAATTACATGGGTTCCGTGACGGAGGACAAAGAGCGGTTCAGTTTAACGGATGTACTTAACGCGGAGGTTCCGCCAGTGGCTCCTAGCTGACTATATTTACTGGTGAAAGCCTCGCCGTGCTCAGCTTTACGAGTTACTGTCATTGTCTATTCATGGTTTTTGTAGGTAATGTTATCCTTTAGCAGATACACTTGAGTGCTATAAGTCTTGGATAAATAATAACCCACATAAAAATCTTAACAGTAATCTTCAGAAGTATTTTCAAACATCCGGAATGGAAATTCGCAAGTTTTTACATTGATAAATGTTAAATATTGGTTAACGGCGCGGTTTTCAAGTCTAATTTAAACCATTTTTTATAGGTAAGTAGTTCCAAATATTTCCATACTGAACAACTCACATCATTATAATAAGACAAATTGTATAAAATATAACCCAGTGCCAGAGACAGGCCTCCACACCAGTCACTGAACTCCCGGCGTCACACATTAATGTCCCAAAAACGACACAAATATGCGAAGTAATGAGCCCATTATTTATATTTCACACAAAAATTACAGATCACGTTTAAAAAATAAAATACCCGGCATTATGTTATTACTGAGTGAAACGGGTTTAGCGAGAACCTTACGTTATTAATAAAGGTTTTATTCAAACTCCTGAAGGTCTTCCATCACATGGATATTTTAATTTAACTCGTTACGGTTTTCATTAAGAAAATCGCCGCTTTACTAATCATTTAAGCTTAATCTGAGAATTTATAAAAACTACGATATTAAATATTCAAAGTTATTTCAAAGACGTTGGAGGGTTAAAAGGGTTAACAGCTCAAATAATTACGAGATGACGCGGCAAGCCATCGCTCGCGCGCCGCGATATCTACAACAAGATAAATTACGCTATTTACACAATAAAATGATGTCATTTAGAATATTATTTCGACTACTGTTTAAAAGTATGTGGAGCACATATAAATAGTTGTTTGTTTATACTCCATAGTGTCTATAAGTTGTTTATTTCAGTGTGACGTAGGCGACTGGGGGTGCTACCGCGCTGTGAATTATTATGTCCTTAAAAAAGTGCTAATACTATCAACAACCTAATTTTAGTAAATAATATTAACTTTGACTTCGGCTTGTGTAAACGCAGCCAAAATGTTTTCACGCAAGTAAGCAGTGACTAATCGTGGCTAACATCCGACCGCCACGGCTCTGATAACAGCTTAATTACGCTGCAAGCAGTGACTGGCAGCTGTGACGTCATCAATCACGTGCTAATTGAAACCGAGACCTCGGACCTGCACGTCACGCCACAAGACATATGTCTTCGTATTTGGGCTTATTTGTTGTGTAGGACCTGAGAGTGCCCGGATTTGTTAACCTGGGCTCTTAGGATCTAACATGTCAAAACTTGCTACATAACTATGTTTTTAGTAAAAGAGGAAATTGCCAAAAAATATCCCAACAAACTAAAATGCTTCGTACATTATTGAGGAAAACAAAATCCTCGCTGAAAAAGGAGCTATTTATTGCGGTAAGACCTCGGTCCCACACAGACGTGGGTGCACAATGTACTCTGTATTATTTGTGTCTTTCATCTGAGATCGTATTGTATAACAATGTCCTAAAATATTTTCTTGGAATGAAGAGATGAAAGCAATTTTCTCGTATGATATAGGAGTTTAGTGCGACCGGTCAGCGGCGGGCGAGCGCAAATACGACCCGTTTGATTTGTGAACATATTGTATAGCTTGTGTTTTATGAGCGGTATATTTCGATTCTGTTCTGTAGACCACATTTTCTGAGCCAAATTGTAAACCAATACGTTCGTACACAAAATGTTTACAGTTTTTTTTCGTTTGGTAAGCGTTTTCCAATCCATTAGAGGCATATGTGTCGACGTGTCACAGTCAGTAACGTCAATGCTTTGCGGCGAACAGTGAGCGCTCCGTTTGACACACATAATGACAGGGCTCCTCACAGGAGCTCCTCACAGGGCACCGGCTCCCCTCACTGGCGCATCTTTAACAATTCTCTTCAAAGAAATTACTTTCCCAAGTGGCATGACGCGCGCGGAATAACTTAATTTAAACACATTATTTTGATTAAACTCCTAAGAAATGAATGCAAACTCCGAGCTCGTGTCATTTTTGTCCGCATTAGTGAGTATTGTAAAATAATCGAGTTTGAGAGGAATGCCGCTCCATGTGACGTTGGGCATTCAGCATAATAAGCTATTACTAACTGTTATTTCATAGTGAGCAAGAGCCAGTGGAACTTATCTATGAAGTTCCCGATATCTACATTTTAGTGCTATCCAGATTAATGTGTACACTAGATTTTGATTTCTTTGAAAAGCATTCATGATATTTTCCAATATGATATCATTACAAAAGGTCGTAAGGACGTCTGTACTGACATTCACCTCATAATGGAAAACTCAATTCAAATAAAGAAATAATAAAATATCGCTTTACATGTAAACTCAAGTCGTTTTCGCAGCTGTAAAGGCATTTTTTATATATTTTTATGCTCATGTCTCCGGCGCTACTCGAGGCGAGAACAAAGATAAGGATTTAGTTTAAGATGATCACTTTTTATGATATTGAATATTTATCAGTACTAAGTGGATAATTTATGGATAACTAAGCAGTATAAACATTATACATTGCCAGCAAAAGCTTACAAGCATTATTTTCATGTTCACAATGTTTCAGCAGATTTATAGTGGTCGAGCCATTTTTGACAACAACTTGTTTTGGTGGCTCCACTGTTTCTGACATGTTATGTAAAGCTTAACGGAAAATAACAATTTATACCTTTTCCAGAAAAAGGACAAAAATAATACTCATTCTGTGTTTTGTTTTTCTTTCGTTTTATTTAATATTAACTTGTTTTATATTACTGGATGCTTAAAATGCACATGCACCCTCCTGAATATCTAAGCTCTGTGATTAGGAGCTGCTAAACAATATCTTATTTCCGATGACGTATAATTAAATTGCCGGCAACTTGAGAAGAGTGCTGTCTGACCTTTTGTTTAGTCTCTTAATTACGAGTACCTCTCGTAGCTGGAGGGTCCTCCAGTAAAAACCAGAGGAAAACTGATGACGTCACTAATAAGTAAGTCAAGCTGCGCGTCTCTCGGAGGATCTCGTGACAATAACTAAACAAACAGGTTCCCGCCGAGTATAACTTAGAGTTAGTCGGACGCTCGGCATCGGCTCCCGGCGCAGTGTCGGACACGTACCGCTTACGTGCCGCACAGGTGCCGCTTACGTGCCGCTCAGGTGGGTATTTGTCCATCGAAAAGGTAAACTACCGACTTCATATATTATTTATGCTTTCTCGCGAACATGAATAACGAAGGAAATCCGATCCCGGAGGTGCTATAAAAGCAATTTTACTGCCATGTTAGGATCAAATGCAAGTGAACTTACGTATACTGTAGATATTTGATATTTCCTTGAAAACTCATTTCACGTTTTCATTGTGAGGTAGCTTACAGTGTTAATCCTCTGAGTTATGATAAGCCCGCAGCGGGTCCAGCATGCGACAGTGTTTACGCAAATTATGTTACATTACTTTATCTTATTACGCACAAAGGAGTTCATGAATGAATTAATACTCTAGGTATACGAACAAAACATGGTCGGTACAACAATAAGCCTGCACAATGTCTGTTTGTCCCTTCGGCTAGGTAGTAACACAAAGCGCAATGTTTGTTTGTTAGCATGTCGGTACACAGGTGTGACATAATTAATACTGTTGACTTTGCCCGGCTAATCATATCGGCTGCTGTGTACACGATCATGTCGCAATTACGTGTCAAAGGCCGTGATTAGCGCGGCGCGGCGCGGTGCGGTGCGGCGCGGTACTCTCGCGAGGTAATCAGCGGCGTAGCTACCGCGCGGCGCCCGGACGAATAATTTCGAAGACATTACTGGCATACGAGTACTTCACTTTTCAATACTGAACTGTATGTCGGGACTCTATGCGTCATTTGCTAAATGACAACACGTCACGTTACTATGTAACATACAGTAATTAAGGAAGACGCTTTTACTAAAGCAGTAATTGTTTGTCAGGTACATAATCAGCTTAAAAGTTCCGTGAATCAGTCTAACATTAGCTAAGTTTATGTCAAAGCGTCTGGAACTTGTCTCTCAAGTTGCCTCCATATTGTTTCGACTCGCATAACGAGTTAGTCTGAATAATATATTACATTATTATGGAGGCACGTTAAACTGGCTCCCGGCTGTCATTTGAACATCTTTGGCAGTCGTTGCCGGGAGTCACATGCCAGTAAGTCTGACAACCAATCTTACCAAGGGGTGCGGGTTCGCCCGGGTATTTGGGTCGCGAAGGTCAGATGGGCAGTCGCACCATGTAAATTACTCCTGTACTCAGCTGCTTCTGGTGTGATTGGAAGCTAAACCTCAACATGTTTGGGAAATAGTTACTTGTTATCTACTTATATTATAAAGTAGTATTATTTAGTAGAAATTACTAGAGTAGAAAGTCCATTAATATGGAGGAGGGAGGCGCGCGGAGTGGTTCCCGCGGGACGCGAGTCAAACTGCTCAAATTGAAAATTCGTATAGTTCTTCTGCTAATTAGGAAGTAGGTAAATGTACCATAGCTGTATAAGAAACTGCTCAGACATGATGATGTATATCTTTGTACAGTTCCTAGAATGAGATAGTGAACTTGCGCTATGTTCTGTCCGTTGATTTAATTGGCAAAGTTCTTTATTAGTAGCTTGTTATTTGTTATCAAAATAAACTTCGATTATGAATAAAGATGAATTCAGTGATTAAACATTAATGAACATTTTGAGAGGATCTTTTCGAATAAAAAAAATCATTCTGACAAATACAAAAAGGGGAAATCGAGTCAAAAGAGTTTCGATATTTGTTGCGCAAATAAACGCTTTGCGAATCGTTTATAAAAACGCTGCGGAAAATATAAAACCAATTTAAAACAGATTTACTTAATACTGTTGACGTCCACAGTAATCGTAGTTTGCCAACAGTTTGATTACAGCCTGTTAAAGAAACCACATTAATTTTAGGTACACGTAATAATCATATACTTAATTAAATTCACACAGAGGAATTCCATCACGAATCATTTTATCGACATTTCATGAAATACAATAACGAGAAATAATTATTTCTAAGAACAAAACAGTAATAAATAACTTTGGAAGTTAAATTAATGGCAAAAACGTAAAATATCGAGAACAGCTTTTCAATTAATTTTATTAAATGAATAGCTTTTGTTTTGCTGGTAAGTTTAATGAATAAGGTAGCACATTCACAAACGACTTGCCGTCTTCTCAATCGGATTTAGAGTGCACTCCGGCGTCGCGGCGTCAAGCGCGCGCCACCAATTACCGTTAAATGCACGCCGAGCTAAGCTCGCCTTACTGTGGTCGAGGCGATTCATGCCGTGACCTTAAGGCGAGATTCCACTAATGTGCAGCACCGTGACGCACACAAATGTTTCTGCTGGTCTACTCGCTTGAGTGAACAGCAACAAACTATCCAAACTTTTCTAAAATGTTCTCGAAACTGCATCCTTTGTGAACACGCGTTGGCTACAACTCGTATTAATGCAAACACAATTTTTGTTTGCGAGCAAATATGTGCGATCAATTCTGGTCCAATCTGGGCGTGGGTTCGCGGCGTGATTGCGCTGCTATCGCTACTCGCGTGCCCTTAATTCTTCCGAGCCAGTAAACAAGTGCGGTGAGCTCAGTAATGGATGTGCCGCCGACAATGCCTTTGTTCCCATTCGTGTCTGTGTTGCACTCGATAGTCAATTAATAATATTCACTTCACTTGCTACTCAATTATGTCGATTTACTGCAGCATTTGAACAGATTGTGTTAATTATCAAAGTGAATAAAGAACTTTGACTTAGTTGAATTAATATCTTATTAGGGAAACCCAAACACAATGATAATCATTGAAGTTGACCATAATTATTATAACTCGTAAAACTTATCAACTAATGATTCCAAAAATATCATTCTGAAAATAAAATAAAACTCCGTCAACTGTGTAAGATAATTTACTTTATTTAATATTTTTTTACTGAGGGTCTTAAGTGTAAGTCGGTCAGCAAAAGAAAAAAAAAGGAATCTAAGGAGAATTACTTCTGCACCAATAGACAACTTACTTTTTTATTCGGCCGGCTGCTTCCACAGAATTCTATTTAAATAAGAATTCTTCTATTTGCGTACTTACTGCTGATCTAGGAACTTTGATACTTTGTTCATGATGATATCGTTTAAATATTAAATAAACAAGATTTTTTAAATTTTGAAAACTCTGAATAAAAGAGGAATAAAGTATTTCCCTGAGTGCGATTGGTGGTCGTTAAAAATGACGTCTACGTGACTACGTGCTACGGACGTAGCGTGGTCTACGAAGTCCTGCGTAGCTGTCGTAGCCCTCTCTTCGTAATTCACGCAGGAATGTAATTTATTTACCAGTCATATCATAATGTCTTCTTGTAACTCCACGTAACTCCACAACCAACACCGATAGACCATAATTTCACCTCCCGGTAACTTTATTGCGTACCTAGCGGACATGTTTTGACGACGTCTATAAATTACCTCGGCTACTAAAAAGATAACATTCAGATTATTTCATTTTATGATATTTTGATGTTCACAATCAGCGAGTTACTGATGTAACTGAGTTTTAATTGCTGTAGTTGAAGAATTATTGTAGCATTAAAGCTTTAGACTGATCTCACACAGACATTCCAGGGCTCTATTTTATGAACTGGATTATTTTAATCTACCTGAATCTTTTAATTGTAACAAGAAGTCAAGAAGTAAGAGATCTGCGCTTCAGTGTGAAGCAGTTAACACTTAAGTTAGTGCAACAGTTAAAGTTTCAAGTTCCTACGTTCAGTTCACGCTCACTAATACCCGACGTGCCGGCGCGTGTTACTTTACCTTCCATTATCACAACTGACTCGGAAACTGACAGTTATTATATTTCCTGTCACAAAACTTTCTGTTACAAAACATTAAATCCCTTTTACACTCCGTAAATGAGAACAAAATTTTGGCTGAAGTCATGCCGAAGTTTACTTAAACATTGATATCAGATCGCTATGAGAGGTCTAATCAATCACCTCGAATCAATTTCAAACTCCAATCTGCCAGCGAGACTTTCGGAATAAATCGCTCGCTGACGTCACGCCCACAGCGAGGGTTTCGTCTTAAATGACCCGATAAACTCCTAGACCAGGGTCGATAATTTTTGAATAAAAAAAAAATTATAGTAGAATGAAACCTATTCCAAAAGGAAGAGAATATGATAAAAATGGAAGAAAAAATAAATTCCACTCCATTCGTGGTCGGGAAGGGGGAGGGGGGGAGCTTTTAAGGGTAAAAATCGGTTTATCGCGATTTTCGGCGAAACTACAAGTCCTATAGAAAAAAGTTGAATGACGAAGTTGTAGGTAATAAAAAGATCTACAACTTTTGTATTTCAACTTTTTTCACATACCTCATAATTTTTGTAGAAA
>NWSH02000525.1:9967610-9993162 GCA_002382865.2 Heliothis virescens | reverse complement strand
TTTTTTGGACGGGTGATGGACAAGCGAGTGCAATTTTATTATATGCTTGAATAAAAAACAGCAGGAAATAGTGACCACCTATTTTGTTATTTTGAGAAATCTTTTATAGTCACGAGTTTTTGGAACACGATAGTATTTCTCAATCCTTCTGACTGTCTGAACATCGTTAAAAATTGTAATTCAAAACACCATTAGATGTGAACAAGTTGAATACTGAATATTTAGAAGATTTTTCAACCAGATACCTACAGTTTTGGGACCGTGCTTGCTAGGTTGATAAGTAAGACATGGTAATTTCTAGGGTTCCGTACCCAAACCGTAAAACGAGACCCTATTACAAAGACTTCCTTATTNTCAAAACACCATTAGATGTGAACAAGTTGAATACTGAATATTTAGAAGATTTTTCAACCAGATACCTACAGTTTTGGGACCGTGCTTGCTAGGTTGATAAGTAAGACATGGTAATTTCTAGGGTTCCGTACCCAAACCGTAAAACGAGACCCTATTACAAAGACTTCCTTATTCGCCTGTCACAGACAGTTAAACAGTTGAATTGTTTACAGATGATGTATTTTTGTTGCCGCTGTAACAACAATTATTGAAAACTAGAATAAAATAAGTATAAAATACTTATTTTATTCTAGTTTATGGCTAGTTTTAGGCTATGTTCCCATAAAACAAACGTGATTTTAACTGTTTTGTAGCTAATAGTATGCAACCTTCCATGTGCAAGTCCGAGTTGGCCAGATGTTGATATATTTAGAATATGCGCGAGCGAAGCGAGCGCGAAATTTTCGCAAAGTCGGGTCGCAACCTGTCNGTAACAACAATTATTGAAAACTAGAATAAAATAAGTATAAAATACTTATTTTATTCTAGTTTATGGCTAGTTTTAGGCTATGTTCCCATAAAACAAACGTGATTTTAACTGTTTTGTAGCTAATAGTATGCAACCTTCCATGTGCAAGTCCGAGTTGGCCAGATGTTGATATTTAGAATANACAACAATTATTGAAAACTAGAATAAAATAAGTATAAAATACTTATTTTATTCTAGTTTATGGCTAGTTTTAGGCTATGTTCCCATAAAACAAACGTGATTTTAACTGTTTTGTAGCTAATAGTATGCAACCTTCCATGTGCAAGTCCGAGTTGGCCAGATGTTGATATATTTAGAATATGCGCGAGCGAAGCGAGCGCGAAATTTTCGCAAAGTCGGGTCGCAACCTGTCTTTATTTATTGTAAAAATGAGCATAGTGCGTGTCTCGCGGGCGGGCGACCCAATTTTTTTTATTTTTTAAAACCCGGTCTACAAATGAAACCTTCTCCGGACGCTCCCCGGATGCCCTCTAAACGAGGACAAATCCCGGAAAACCCGGACGGATGGCAACCCTAGACTTAGCCATGAGCCTCACATACCTACAGATCATATTTAATTATTTTCTGAGTTTCCAAATTTGATAGACTTTCAGTAACAGGCTAGCTTGCAGAAACTTAGAACTGTGTAGGAAACTTAAAGCAATGCTTACTTAACAAATTGATAAACATGGAAATGTTATTAGTTAGGTACCTTCAAATCTACTAGTTATTTAGATCGCATAAATGTTTAACAAGTTGCTACATCGTTCAGTACGCGCCAGGCATCAGCCGGGAGTTCAGAGAAACTAGTAGCCTTGACTACTACTCACAATACAACGTAAAACTCTTTTACTGAGTAATATAAGTGTTAGATACACATCCCGACACACGGGATATTGTCATTGAATTCTCTTTGTAGAAAATGTGTGTTTGTAGCGCACCGGGAAATTAGATAACGAGGAACACGTGCAGGTAATTTGCAAGCAAACACAGGCGGCGGTAATTACATGAGTGTTTGTGCAAGTTTGTGAACTCAGCACCGGCCGGAGGTGCGAAGGGCTGAATGTTAATGTAAACATTGTATCTCAGGGGCCCGCCGGCGCGGGGCCCGCGGACAGTGCTTGCTTCGCTTGTGAGGCCCAAATTGTTACTCTCAAGTGCGCCTTTCAAAAACGTTGGATACCAATATTAAAACATTCAGGATTCTCTTGGGGTAAAGCGAGTCGCGTAGTTTTAATTATTTTATCCTCCCAGAGCGGGCGACGTGTCGGCGAGCGAGCCCGCGTGGCGCACTAAGTCGCCCGCCGTACATTAGGGCTCCCCGCGGCCTCGCCCAAAGTTTCTCTGTTACTTCCTAAATGTTTTTACTGTAACAGTGTTGCCGAGCTCCGACACCGTAATGCTTTAATGTGATGACAGCTTTATCTGTCTTCTAACTATTTATTTTCCTTCATTGGATTGCAAAAATGTTTACTTTTGAATTACTTTGCTTTAAACACAGAGAATAATATTATTAAAATGGATCATTAGAAAAACTTATATACCTAAAATATATCTGTAGCAAGTTTGACGTAATTTTTTTATTTATTTGCCTTGGGCATCTAAGGCCCATAGAAAACACTATACATAAATATTAAAACATTAAATTATATACTAATACATATTTTATATAAAAACAACTTAAAAACTAATGCACACGAAGTGTTGGCGTCGTGTTACGCTGCGTGGTGTCGCGTAGCCTTCCTCGGAATCTCCGGTAGACGACACCCTTCGGCCAAAACTCTTCCTTGAGGAAGGTCTCAAAGTGATGAGTTGGAACTCGCACCATGAACGACTTGAAGTTCGTGTTGTGGCGCGACTCCAACTTCTCCACCCTCAAGGTCCAGTTGGTCTTGGACCGGACATACTCCACGATCTGCTCCACCGTCGTGGTGTGATGTAGTCGAGACACGTACAGCTGCGTCGTTGGTACTGCAGGACGCAGCAGGATGTTGGGTCCAGTTTGTGCGGTACCGCACTGATTCCTACAAGGTGGCCTCTTTTTTCTCCTTTCTACCTTTATGAAGCCATCCTTGTCGCACGTGTCCTTCTTTGGACAAGTCGGTGGCTGTGGTTTGCCACGGGTTTGTTTACTCCCCTTAGTCCGCTTTGTTTGGGTCATAACGGGTTTGTTGGTGGCTGCTACTGCTGCGTAGGCGCGTTTAGGGGTCGATGTTCCTACGCAAGCCTCGGCCGCAGGTGTCGACACAGCGGCAGCGGCGGGACGGCATGCATCGTCAGCGACATCGGCGCCCGGTGACGCACTCGAATTCGCCGACTCGAAACTGATGACGGACGCATTTTGTACCCCGCGACGAGTATTCACGTTCTGTTTGTTTATGACCTACTTACAGAATTTGCGTTGCGTAACAACGCCACTTCACCACGCAGGTCATTGATGGTAACCTGTGATGCTTCCATCTTGGACTTCATATCCGCCAAGCTTGCCTTTAGACACGTTATGTCTTTCAGCAGCCTGGTGACATCGACGTGATCAAACGTGACGGGAGGCAGCTTATGTAGGTCCTTCGCCACGAATTCAGGCACGTCATCGGGATCCGTCCTCTTCAGCAGGGAGATGATATCCTGCAGACTTTTGTCGCCACCGTCCCTTCGGCGGGATGGCATCTGCTCGAGTTGTCCGAGCGACTGGAAGAGCATCAGCTTAGCACTGCAAACCTCCTCCTCCTTGTAGGCTGATCTGCAGATCTGCACGATGCTGACCTCGTCCATGTAATCGATGGCATGGATAATGAATGCCAAAACTTCGTTGGCGATGAGTGGTTTAGAACTCATCGCGACTAAGACGTGCAGCAGCTAGTGCCGCGCAAAACGCGAATATACGCGCAAAACGTAATTATAAGTGAAGTTCGATTAGTCTTGCATCGTTGTAGTTAATTAGGAAAACGTCTGTAATTTCAATTTCTCAGTAAAATAACATGGCTGTTATTGGATGTCGGCGACGCGGACGTTTCAATAAAAAACAATTACAATAAAAAGCGAGCGTCTCATAATAAAATGATTAACCTTTTGTTTGTGAAGCACGAAAGCGACTAGTCGCGCCCGGCGGCGTCGCCACACACAATTTCTGTTCATTATTTTATTTACACCAAACAACAGCGCGAGCTCTAAAATATAAGCTTGATTGCCATCGACTTGCCACGAGGAAGAAGTAGCGGTAGGTACCCCCTACTGCACACCAACAGAGAACAGAACTACCGCTGGCAACACTAACAACTGAACGAGCCACCACGTGTCCCTGGACGTCGGACACCAGCCTGAAACTCACGACGCTCACGATACTGACGACACCAGCACTTGTCCAGGGTATTTAATTGACATATAAACACCACAATAAATCAGAACTAAATAATAAAGGCGAAACTGTTCGTGTTACTCACAGCGACACCTCACTAGCTTAAAGGATAATAGGCATGACGACAAAAAAAATCTAATTAGTCCGTCTTTTAGATTAGAAAAAAATATTGCGTTTAATTACGAAGTAATAGACTGCTGAAATTGCACGTGACGTCACGCCTACGTACAATTTTGACATAGCGTGACGTCAGGACCTTAATACCTACCTACCTAATTACCTACCGACCTAGAATTTAGATTATTGATAGATTTTTAAAAACAAAAAATACGTGTCCAATATTTTGGGATAATCTAAATTACGGACTAAATGGATTTGCTTATTTTTTACCCTGTCGTCATGCCTATTATAGAAAATTACTAATTGGTACAATATTATTTAAGTCATTATAAAATATTTTATAGCGCGAAATTTTCATAAATTATTTCTATGTTCAGAAGTAACACGGTACTTACTTATTTAATTTCCCATTATTTATGAAGCTAGTTCAAGTTAAACTAGTTCCGACAGGTTGGCTCTAACAAATGGCGTGTACTCGCAGCTGATGTGGTGTGATGAGCCGCCGCCATTACGTATTCCGTGTGCGGCGCGCGAGTGCCGTGACACAACATACTCCATGTCACGAGACATTTGTATCAACCAGGCACACGACACGGTAATGACGTCTTCAGCGCCGACTCGCAGTTTTACTTGAAATCGCTCTTCAGATAAAACTGTCTCGATCTCTGAAATCCGATAAATGTCGTCGCCGACGTCACTCAACTCTGACATACTTTACATTCATTCACTTGACATTACGCGCGATGCTCTTTTCAGCCGATATCACAATGTTAGTACTTCCAACATTTATCATCAGATTATCCACCACATTCGGAGATTACCGGTTGTGAAACACTCTCACCACATTATAGCATTTTATTAGTATAGAAAATTGTAGTTTCAACAATGCGTAAAGTTCTCTTTAGGGCAATTTTATTTTTGTAATCCCGAGGATTCTCTTGAGAGCATCGTCTGTACGGCTTACTGCTACCCGAGGAGGCGTTTCACGAATAAAAGTTTATGTTGGCGACACAACAGACGCCTCCATCCGACATTCGCGCGCGCGATGCCGCCACACGCGTCAAACTGTTTCACTGAATAACTCTCAAAACTTGAAGATATATGGAAATAATTTGGGTATAAAAGTGTTCTGTGGTTAAAAACATTCTGTGTTGCAGAGGACAACGACGTGCTGAACGTGAAGTTCATCCCGAGCGAGTTCCGCGTGCTGCCCTACGGCGTGGTGGAGGTGCGGGTCAGTACGCCAACATACTGCACCTAGTTATATTCAGCTAATAATTCAGACTCACGCGTTTGTCTGTGTGCTATAATTTCATACATAATAATGTAATCTGCTGGTGGTAGGAGTAGAACATAATTACCACTGCAGGATCATCCGCACTACACGCAACCAGGTTAAATGTTCCGATCTAATTACACAATGAACATTTGAATTTAAATGGTTCTACCAGAGCATTCTATTTTATGTTATGTTTTACAGTTGTTTCAAATTATTTTAACAAGTAGGTATAATGGAAAGGCCAGTCGGTTTGTTATTTGATATCAATTGTGTTGGATACAAATGGTATAAAAAAGAAGCGCTAAACTAAATAATCTCAAGTACACCAGACGCTCTGGCGATACCTATTGGTCCCTCTGCCGCGACTGCTCGGAACATTCTGTTATTACTTTGTGTTTCTTAGAATTGTTGTGTTTGTTAGCGAACTACAAACTCCCCCGACTGGCGGATAGCCGACGTTGCTATCTAACCGCACTTCCTGCTGAATCGGTTTTATATTAGTTTTGTAACTTTGTAAAGCTTTATACAATTTGTATTTTTAGGAAAAACTGTAAAGTTATGAATCTCTGGAGGACAGTAATTTAGGTAACACCTATCGCATTCAAGTTATTACTGTCTTCCCTGCATTGTCTTTAAATAGTGTCTAGGTACTTAATCGATCACAGAAAATACACTGTACAAGCAAAGTATTTTCATAAAAAAATAACCCAAACCTAGAAAACACTTAGGTATTTTATGAGAAATAAGAAAGTCCGCATTTCCATCCAGAAATGCTTATTTGTAAAAGTGAAGTAAATTCCAAGTACGATATTTCTCCATCGCTGGCGTGAACTGAAATACAGTTAAACTGAACGTCAATCAGTTTGTCGTTCGGTTCCAAATAAACACGGATGCAATGATCCTGTCTGTCACAGCCGGCGGGAGGCGCGCATTATATTACCAATACACGTTACAGCCAGTTGCTGTGTTGTCGACAGGTGCCATGTCAACTGTTACACTGTCTTATCAGATTATTTAGATCTAAAACCAGAAAACACTTTATATTCGGCGTGTAGTTTGCCTACAGTTAAGTATGAACACACGAGTAAGTTCCTCGCGGCGCGTATTCCCACGGGGCGGCAGTTTATCCTGTAAGCTCTCAATGCTTTCGCTCTTGAAATGGCTTCTGTTTGTAGTTTCCAAGTTGGTTCAGTTTCTCGAACAATTTCAGCGCCTCGGGGAGTACCGCTTATAAACAAGTTATTGTAAGAAAACTTCAATTGTATTGAGTTAGAGTAAATGTTATGAATTGAAGTTTTAATTTAGTTTCGTGCTCAAATTGTAACATTTTTCTGCCATACCAAATGTGATCTTTGAAATACAGTAACAGGACCGACCTATATTAAAGAATTTTAACAATGCAGTAAAATCTGTGTGACCTTTCGAATGGTTTGGTACAATGAGCAGGCTCGGCGATACGTTAAGGCCGTCACTACTTGAGCTCCTCCCCCCACTCCCACCCTCCAGCGCCCTCCTCACCCTCCCCCGTCCGCGCAGCACACTGTTACAAGTTCCCAATTAGTTTCAGGTGTAATATTCATTTAACAAACACAAAAAGGCTACGAATTCAAATTGAGCTGAATTTCATTCAGAACTTGGCACTAATGACGTCCGTTTATTTTGATCGTGTATCTCTGTACAGGGTGTTTGTTGTCGTGGATTCATAGCTACGGTAATATAATACCCGGGCCGTACTATGATACGAAATACTCTGTCAGTGCAATAACATGATAATGTTACTAGCAGTTGTTATACTTTGGTGATTAGGTCTTGATCCTTAGATTACATTGGTGTTAGCAAACAATTGTAAATATTGGCAAATCTATACTAATATTATAAAGCTGTATAGTTTGTTTGTTTGAACGCACTAATCTCAGGAACTACTGGTCCGATTTGATAAATTCTTTCAGTTTTAGATAGACCATTTATCGAGGTAGGCTATAGGCTACTTTTTATCCGGGTGCGCGGAGTAGTTCCTACGGGACACGCATGAAACCGCTGGCGGAAGCTAGTTTCAAATAAATACGAACATTTATTTGAAACTAGCTTCCGCCTAGTCCGCCTTTCCGCCGTATCCGGACGATTACTAGCGGCCATCTGTAAACATACATAATTATCTATTTAGCGTTAATTAATGCAGATCTTCCATCCACTGTTCAGATAGATTAAACAACGTATGGCCATCAATAATACATTAGCTGGTAGTAGTGAGCTGAGTGCGAGCTGCTACACGCACGCCACCAGCGACGTCACCCGGCTGCTCCACTACGATATTAATATTAAGCCTCCGCTTTAGTCAAAGGCTTAAATGTCACCTTGTGGATAATGTCAAACATGGCATGACGTCACCGACCTAATGAGAATCTGTGGCGCCCCCTAGGGCACTGCTATACGACCGACCCGGCTCCGACATAAGCTACATATTTTTACACCTTTTTTAATTCCTAAATTATAAAGTACGAGCAATATCATTAGGCAAATGCGAGTTCATTTCTAGAGGAAGCTCTATACTTTTTATGAAGCCTGAGGAAGCAACATATATACCTAATGGGATTATTTTGTAGAAAACAAGTAAAATAAGTAAGTATTGCGAGCGTCCTGCTGAGCTAATTGCTAAAGTGTGTCTCTCGCTCAGGTCACGGTACGATTCCATTTCTAAAATAAAATACGTTTACAAGCGAACACGTATTTATGTCTTAGTAAGTCAGTTAGTTTTTGCGCGAAGGTAAGAGCTTATTCGGACGTTTTTGTTGTATTTCATGTAAATGAAATTACCTGTGCCATCTCTATATTTACTTTCGTTTCGTCGAACTCGATCAAATCGATCTAGTTACTACTAAATCGATCGTTTCGATCGATTTAGTTTGAACTCCGGTAAATGTGAGACTAATGTAGTAACTAAATTAGGCACAGTGCCAGGACATCGAACATTTAATAAAAGTGCTTCTTGAAGGCTGAATTGGAAATCAGTATGATAAAGGCAGCACTAATAATGTTCTAATAAAATGTTTGCTTACGCTATCATGTTGTTCAGTGACTTGGTGTTCGATCACAGATTACTTATAGTTACTAGTTCAGTGCTTTGAGCTGTGTTTGTGAGGTGAACAGTCCAACGCCTGCAATACATAATTTGTCGCCGCGGTTTTATACGGCGTGTACTCTGTGCATCTCACATATTTGTAGATTCATTTCCACGTAGTAAATTTCAATTATATCATTCTTGTCCTAGTTTATACAACTCACATTAAAACTTCGTTGTTTTTAGTGTTTCTTAATTCTTCTTAATTAAAATTCCAATAGCGCGTTGGCAGTCGAAGAAATCGATGGCAATAAATTACCTTTGAGCCGGGTTGTATTGCAACGTGAGTATATTGTCGTGCACGAGCGCTGCTCACTACCGTGTCAGTCGGCCGCCCGCGCCGCGCGCTTCTCTCTAATTCCACCGTCATCTAGAAACAAGCCCTTTGTTCACTTGGACACCGCCTCGCAGGAAACACAGAATGTTTACTCCTTAATCAACTGATCTTAGATCTGCATTTGTCTATAGTGACCATAGCTAGTGGTAGTTCGAAATGTTGACTTTCATCAGAACATCCATAAGATTTTATAGAACTATTTATTCATATTCGGTATGGCATTAATCTACTCAACTTATATGTATACGAGAAAGGCTAATATATTAGAACAAAATAAGAAAATTAAGAAATCAACACCAACCAACCAGCGTTGAGGCGTCTATATTTTATGTGTTGTTGGCGATAAACCTTCTGTTTATTGTACCGCGTGACAGCGCTTAACTTTAATAAACAAGCGGCGTTATACCCTCGCTCTGCTTAGTAACATTTTACCAAATGGGAAATCTTCCTATATGAAAAGATTCCACGCTATGTGTCCGCGCCAGCCGGCAGTGCGTACTGACTGAGTTGAGCCAATTCAGAGGAAATTATCGTCGTAACATCTTCACTCACTTACTTAAATACAATCAAACTAAATCGAAATGTAATCGGTACAAAGAGCTGACTACACATGTGTGGTCTCGTCAATGTTTATCGGATATGTACCAAGATTTAATTTGAACAGATATTGTTCATACGCTTTACAATAATATTATCGTCTGAGAATCATAATGTTTTACTTCTGTTTATTTAACGAGTTAAACATTTAGATAAATTCCAGTACTCGCTTTATTATTAACGACAGCTGATTGACACAATTTCGCTGCTTTGATATATTTTCTAATCCTTTTATCTTCCTCATTTAGTATTTACCTGCTGAACATGAAATAAATGGTTTGATTCCAGTGAGACGGTGGTACTTGGCTTTATTTTTATTTGTTGTTTGTTTTTGATGGTATTACATCTCATCTTGTACCGAAATTATCTTATTTTGTTGGAAGTTAAGAACAACGTTCGGTGGAATTATGAACTTCCGCAGAGTGGCTTTTCTTGTTCACGACTTTAATAGGGTCGACCTCTAAACGAATATTAACAAAATACAAATGAGAGAAGAACACCAACTTTATAGCTTTAAATATAATTAATATAAAAACCGGCCAAGTGCGAGTTGGACTCGTGCCCGAAGGGCTCCGTACCGTGTGAAAAATAAACGTATCTGTTACCTACAACTAGCCAAAATACAAACATTTTTATAAACCGCAAATTATAACTTTGTTTTTCATACAAATATATGAATAACAAGGTTATAATTTGCAGTTTCATACGTTTATTGTATGGGGACCCTGCTTAATATATATATTTTTTTAATTTTTAGTATTTTTTGTTATAGCGGCAAGGAAAATATATACTTTGTGAAAATTTCAGCTTTCAAGCTATCGTGGTTTAGGAAATACAGCCTGGAGACAGACAGACAACGAAGTCTTAGTAATAGGGTCCCGTTTTACCCTTTTGGGTACGGAACCCTAAAAAGGAGCGCCAAGTTCAATACAAAAATTATGCCTGGCAGTGGGCAGTGGCCCGGTGTGTCAATAAGAATGGAGATCTACATGAGTGCCAAGCTCTATGCAAAACCCAAATATGTATTTATAGGAACAAAGTAACATTATGAACAAGTATTAAACTATTTATTATTTATACTTTGCTGTATGGGGTGCCTATAACAATTGTTGAATAGTTTCACATATATGCTGCTTGTAATTCTTCGAAAACTATAATTTAAAACAGACAGACAACGAAGTCTTAGTAATAGGGTCCCGTTTTACCCTTTTAGGTACGGAACCCTAAAAACCTTTTTTTTTGTATGGGAAGTCCCCAATTCGTTATAGTTTCTTTTTAGATTTCTTCTACGTTTACACACCGAGCCGATTTCAAATTTAATAGTTCTAGCTATGTGAAGTAGGTTTTTGACCTTCTTTATGACTGTTTGTGTTAGTTTTATGAAATTTGGACTTTTAGGTGTCCTTATTGACACAGATGTTTTGAGCTAATTAAAGGGTAAAAGGGGTTCGTATAATATTACTCTCGGCACTGGCTAGCTAGCTCTTTTTGCTTTAACTTGGCTTGACACGCTGCCGCGTGTTTGATTAATGAATAAATAAATGTGGAGAAAGCAGATGAGTGTATAGGGAGGCCTATAGAGTGGAGTACTCCGCAGTGACAGCAGTGCGCGGTGTGCGCAGGTGGTGCTGGAGGCGCGGCGCGTGTGCGGCCGCCGCGTGTTCGTGTGCCGCGCCCGCGTCGAGCGCGCGCACCGCCCGCTCTACCTGCTCGTCGACGCCGCCATCGACGTAACTATCTCCTCTACACACACACACACACACACACACACACACACGACACAACAAGTTGACACTCAAGGAGAGACGTGACGTACAACTTGCTAACTCTTCTATAGAAGATCTCTAACTCTCGAAGCGGTCCGCAAACCGCAAACAACTTTTATTATGAACGGCTTACATCGAAACTCTTTGCACGGTCTATTGAAATCGAAAATATTCGCCAAGTTTGTTCCTAAGTTATACGCTTTTACAAGAATTCTTAATGGTAGGTAATGTTAAAAACATAGAGCTTCGGTCCCCCCGGGCTCGCGCGGCAACCGCAGACATTCTCAATTATGTATCGAGTGAGAGCGCCGCCGCCGCAAGTTTCATAATTATCATATCCGCTGAAAGAATTTGATAGCGGCAGTTTACAAAGTTAAATTAATCCGCGTCCAGCACATCGGCGCAAACTTTCACTCGCCTCGAATATAAAGCAGCTCTTTGCCGAGCTGCGCCGAGCGCCCCATGTACCTACTGCTAGCAAATGTTGATACAAAACAGTCATGTTATAATTATACATCATCAAGAAGAATGTTTTAAATTGGATAATGAAATCCGTGGCTCTAATTACAAAACAAGTTCCCGGCGACGTTGAACACCGCGTATCTACATTATTTTATTACAAAGTAATGAGTTAATGAATATTACACTACAGCGATCACATTGATGACTAAACTTTCACAAAGACTTTCTCAAAACTTCGTCCAACTTCTTTGTAGGTAGCACACCGCGGTGCGGGGGTGCGGGGTGCGGGTGCGAGGGAGGGGGACTATTGGGACGCAACACGATTCACGATCAGCTTTCCACTTCTCACTCGAAGAGAACTCTTTAATTTTACTTTAATTAGACAATAATTAATAATACTTTATAACACGCTGTTATTTACCTCTACCGATGCTTAGATCATTTTTTGTAGTTAACTGTGAAATGTATGCAAACAAAACAGTGACCATAAAATAAATTGTTGCGTTTCACACCTATCGTGTTATGAAAGCCTAAGTGAATCAGTGTCAGACCCTTACAGGTGATTTATGTTGTTAGTGTGCGTGAACTTTGTGATTAGTTACTAGCGATCAGCAAAGTTTTGATTGATGCGTATCGTGATCACCGCCCCGAGCCGCGTGCGGGAAAATGCGGCGCATGTGACGACACTCGACACTAATGACGGCAGTTGTCGTGTGAATGCTCGTCATTATCGTGTCAGATAGCGCGCGCCGGGAGCACCGCCGCGGCTCGACTGTCGGGAAATCAGCAACATATCTACACGTACACAAACTACGTACATACATCAAAAGAAAAGTTCTCAGGTATCGTGTCGGTGAAGTTTTTGTATATTTTCTGTCGGAAGTCAGAACGTGTCAAAAGCGAGGGTTATCGTGGGCGAGCTCGCAAACGAGGTCAGGAGCCATTCAGTCTGCCAGATTAAAACATAATGTGAAGCGCGCGCGGCGCTGCGGGGCACTCTTAGCGCCTCGCACTACAGCGGATCTCACGCGTTGTACAAGACGATGAATATTATGTAAATAATAATCACTGCTAAGTGAAGCTCTCGAGGAAAAAGATTAGCATGCGATAAGAAGAGCTACTTATAACAAACTGAACGTCAGCTATACGTACAAGCGACACACAGAAGACAATATTTGCTGACTACGCTACCTATTGCCGGCGCTAATACACACAATTAGTACAAATATACAGCATTATGTACATACAATTACACCGGTCGTACCAATAAGCCGCCCACAGACGATAATAATGGCGTCCTAGCCGATTGCCGGCCACGGCGGCCGTTCTCATATAAGGAGATCAGCCAGCTGCGCAGGACATATTATAGTGCACAAGCATTTGCGCAGACACAGGTGCACTCCCTATTCCCTCATAACCCGATGGGACGGAAAGTCCGACACGACCGGAGAGAGATCAGGCGCAGGACCGACATTAACGTGCTCTCCGATGCACGGGTGTATCAATCACCAACTTCCAACTCCGGGCTACTTTGTGAAAGTTTTTAAAACCCACAAAGCGATTTCGGCTCGTCCCGGGAATCGAACCCGAGACCTCGTGCTCAGCAGTCGGCTATGCGACCACTAGACCAACGAGGTAGTAAACCACAGACGATACCCTCGTACTGAAACACACGCCGAGCGGCAACTGCGATAACTTCTGGTAGCGCTCTGCTTACTCTGTACGAGGTCTAATTCAATCAGATACATCGTGAACCACAAACTGTCACAAAATTAACAAACACAAGAGAAATGGGTTAAAATAAAGCAAACTCATAATATTGTTACTTATCAAGAGGAACAACAGTAAAGCGACTGACGAAATATAATTATAATAATAGAAGGCGGAAAAGAAAACTAACTATCGGAATATAAAGGAGGAACCGCTCCGTGGAAATATTTAATCTCTTCTTTGAGAGGGTTGTCGCCTTTGATACCTGAGCATCGTTCAATAAACAATCGATACCAAGCAATACTTGTGACGACTATCAATTTACATCTCTACTTTCAACGTAACACAATATTCTCACAAAAACTCGCTCAAATGAAACAATCTGTATTATTTCTTTGAGGTTACTTTTTACTTGAATAAGTCACGCATACATTTTAATATGTGCGAAGAGACTTTAATATCACGCCGCATATTGTACCCGAAGGAATTTTTATTCAACATTACAGTATGTACATCTACATACGTACAAAGAGAAAAAAAGATGTAAATGATAGCTTCGTTTAGGCCATTACCATTTAGAGTCGGTTTAAAATGTGTTGCGCGGCAACATGGCAAACGGCGTACGAAACTTTATCTGACTGTTATTGATTGTCAAACGAGTCCTAATTTAAGGGGGGGGCCAGGCGAGGCGCGCCATTTGTCCGCCATCGCTGTCGGCGAGCCCTCCAGTGCCCTCCATGTGTCATCATCTGTCTCGGCGGGCGCGGGGACGCCGCGGGTGACGCCGTGACAGAGTGCTGTCACTTGCGTGCTGTGTCTGCTCTGCGAATGTTGGTTGGTTCTTCCACAGGATTAGCTGGTGTAGCATGTAGCATGCTAGAACTAGATAAGTGTTGCAGTGTTTAAATTGTATGCACTGGCAATATTGAATATTGGTCTTACTTTCCTCCTATTTATATAAAAAAATACAAGTCTCCGATCCTGTGATTTAATATAACGAGAAAAATATAATAACGACATATTGGCACGTTGTTTATCAGCGTGGCAGGAATTTCTTAACCTTTTTAAGTTATGAAACTTCTCTGTGTCCCTCATACGAGTAGTGTGCGAGGGCTCCGGTCGTGCGATGCACCAATTCATTACCTCGCGCGACTGGTCACTCACTCCATAGCTACTGGTAGATTGCTGATAAAATTTGTTCATAATACTGTCTTCAACGTATTAATAATCAAGTTCTGTTCGGAGAATATACTGACATGTCATGTACGATGAATTTCAACTGTAGGTACATGCTTCTCATATACATATGTATGTATTTGAGAAGTATCAGTCGCTACCAGTAGAGACTAGATTCATATGTCGACTCGTACGCGACAAGCGGCGCAACTCATATTGAACTTGTTACTCAGAGCAAGGCTTTGACAATTTCATGGCCGATAATCTCGACAGTTTGTGCTACTGCTCCTTGGAACACGACTGTAAATATACGAGTGTGATTTAAACACGAATATTCAAACGTTACGGACGTATGAAATTGATAGTTGATAGTGAGGCGACTCGCGTTTGGATAAGTACCGCTTTAACCTCGAGTAATGGCCGCGTCCCTCATGATACAGACAGTAACGTAACTTGTGAAATTGCGCGTGTTTATCTATAATATATATCCGAGTCCGCGGGGAGCGCGCCGGAACGATATTAATGTACTACAACTTAGTTCAACAACTTGCAGGATATTTCTAACAATATTCTGAGCTTATTTAACTTTCCTTGCGCTGGTACTGTAAACTAATAAAATCCAGTTCCTGACACATTTTAAGCAATATACATACGAAGAGATGTAAGGAGTGTGAAAGTGAAGAGGAATATAATATATACGAAGTGACGATGATGTCAGGTATAACGCTAAATATAAAGCTACAGTAATATCTAGCTAGGGTTGAGTAAATCTGTAAGCGGCGCGTCGCTCGTTAAACGCTACGGAATATTTAATGCATATGTTAGAGGTAACAGCCGGCGCAGCGCGGTGCTGTGGCGCGCGGTGCTGTGGCGCGCGGCGCGGTGCGGTGCTGTAGCGCGCGGCGCGGTGCGGGCGCTCGGCGTGACGTCACGCCGCTCAGGTGAGCGCGCACTATTGTTTATCGAACGAAGATGGAGCGCCGCCGAGCGAATAATTGAAATGGTTTACTCGCATAACGACCAAATTGCTGTTTTAATGAACAAGTTATTAAATTTAATGGAAGGCTGGCTTTATGGAACGTGATTACATTCTGCTGTCTCGCAGAGACTAAACGCACTCATTTGCGTTAATGGACAAAACATTTTTCCCTTCGAAGCAATCCTAAAACGAAACGAATGCTGGCTTTCCAAGATTGTTTATTTATGTTACCGATTTTTGGACTGCGAGGGAACTGCTGTTTATTTACCGAACTCGTAAACGCTACAATACTGTTGACATAAAATGACGGCAGATAAGCTCTTCTATAAAAAATACTGTTGTGATTCAAGGAAAAGATATCGTTTATAATACCACACTATCAATCTACTAGCTATAAGGGAAATGGAAAGAAAACATCAGTTTTCCTGTTTTATTACACGATAAAATTCATTAGATTTGTGTTATTCAAGTGTATGTGTTTGTATGCAAGTGGTTTTTCAGTAGTATAGCGTGGGTGACGCATGCTGGGGCCCTATGAATACTTAAACCACTGTGACTGCACAAGCTCTCCCCCTCACAAGGCGTGCGGTGACTACTTACACGTAACAAACTAACTCCCATCGACAATGTCTCTTAACATTCACTGTTACACTTTTGATTTAACGTTAATTTGCAACATATTTTAGGTTAAAAGATATGCCCGTGTTCTATAATATTCCATTTTATTATTTTAATATTTCTAATAGTTCCGAAGCGGGTCCAAAGAAAAACGTAATAATGTTTACGAAGGTACTTCGCCCCTTTCTATTCTCTTTGATATTGTTATATTACTTGTATTCGTTGGTTATTTCATGTGATATTGAGTGAGAGATAAGTACTGAGTGCTTAGTTGAGAGTATATATATATAGATATAGCGCTTGTAATGTGCAGGGGCTGAAGGTGTCGGTGGAGGTGCCGCTGGGCGGCGGCGACGCGCCCGACAACTTCGTCATCATGCCGCGGATGCAGGTATCTAGACACTCACACGTCTTATTTATTCAATACGAGTACATATCTCGACAGCCATCAGACGGCTCAGTACACAGTCCGGCCTCGTGCGCTGACTCCATTACTCACAGATGTACATTCCAGTAATGTACGTACAGGAAAATGTCCCGCGGCCTTTTGTACGCAGATATAGCGCCCGGAGCGGTGTAATACGCTTCTGGGAGCAGTTCGCCGCCGGGTTTATGCTGCCTTAAAAGCTGTCCGATGTATATCACGGACCCGCCCCCCCCTGCTCCCCGCACCGCACCGCCCGCGTCGGTGCAGGGGTCAAGGACGCGTGCAGTCGGCTGCGGGCGCTGCGCCGCGCTGCACGTGCACACATGTCAATAATGCACAACTACACTACATTACTGCCTGCATTTGAGTTTGCTTTTTGGTATCGTATTTGACACACTTATTTATGCGAATCATATTTATGAAAATAATGGGTAAGCTCTTTGTTCATTGTTATCATTATATACATTTGAAAGTTGTCTTCTTCAAAGTCACGTAACTTTATTGATACAAAATGAGAAAGGCATACAGTATGTTCGTAGCTGGTAACGTACAAACATCAATCTCGCTTACGTTGCGTTACTTCTGATTAAGTCAATATTTGTATTTCCTATTGTTGGTATTATGTTTGTAATGTTCAATTGATTCCCGCGTGACTTGTTCCAGCCGGCAGTTCGGCAGTCTTATTGAAAATATTTCTCATCGCTTTTGAAGCATTTGTGAACTAATACTGTTGACAGCTGTGTAGCGCAGTGTGTCATGCATGCTGCAGGAAACGTTATACAAGTGAGCACATCAGCACGACTCCGCGTCGCATCCCGTATCGCCTGCCCGAGTCGGTTGTCGAAAGAACGCAACGGCTACTGAATATTACGATATCAATATCCACCAACAGAATTAACAACGATTTTTTAACTAAAATGCAATATAAGCATATTTTTGTAATGGCATAAAGAACACATGTTGAAAAGCAGATTCGTATAATTTTTTCTTGGTATTTCTTTATATACTAACGAAATAGGGGTTCCGATGACGTATTACGTGAGTGTCTTCAAGATACACGCAAATAGCTAGTTCTTGAATAAAACAAATCCATTACAATCGTCTCTTGATGAGTACGTCACTCCGGTACAGAGCGCACGACTAAGTCCGTTGTGCGCGCCTGTACCGCCCGCGCCCGCTGTGCCTGACTGTACCGCTCACAGCCACTGTACGCGTCTGTACCCCCCCGCTGCCTTTTACATGTACACTTCGAAAACCATACGCAATATCCAAAAAGCCTCGTTTTGATTAACGAATACGTCCTAAACCAGCGCTCTGTTGGTTTTTCAACAGTCGAGCTCCACCCCTTATAACTCAAACCAAAATTATATATAGTATTTACAGATTATAGGCGCCTTTGTTTGTGCCATTACACAGGCTTTGAATCGGCTTTGATCGGCTTTTGTTGTCCATGACCCGGGCTTTAAGAGTTACTATGTAATGATGAAAAAAATGTTTTGTTGATCGCGTTCTGAATATTAATTTTGCATTAATTTATTCAAAAGCTTCAGTCAGACAACTTGTCTAGTAACCAGTTGCTACACATATCTAGTGGTGTTTGTAATTAACCAAGCTTACTAAATATTGGTTTATTTCAATTACTGTGCATTCGTGTTTCAATGATTGGGTTCACTCGAACATCATTATAATAATTACGTAGCTCGTAGCTTCTACGGCGTAGCCCGTAGCTTCTACGGCGTAACTCGTAGTTGCTACGGCGTAGCTCGTAGCACATCAAATTATCACATCGGCTGTACTCGTTGAACCCATAGGCAATTATTTGCATAATCAAGTTCCGAATGCCGGTCGCCGGGTATATGTGAAAACATACCGCAACAGTCAATATAGTCGTTATTAACATCCACTGTACTGTCGCAAAACATTAAACTACGTTTAACAGACGAACCATTTCTTATAAGGTAGAGTCCTTTTAATGTGTCCAGCGCCATAATGCCCACGTTATCGTTTACGATACAACGTATCGTTTATTTATTTATTAGTGTGGCTCTCGTATGGTGGCGCTATACTACTGCAAAGCCCTTGTCGCGCCCGCGAGCTCAGTCCCTAAACTGTAATCCATTTCAAAGTGATTAGAAAGTAACTCAACAACTGACTCATTTGTATTAGGTGGTATGCTAATACTTCAGCCGACATAGTTTAACTTATTATTACTGGAAAGGTGTCGAGCGGTAACGGTACGTAAATATATTTCACAACTAGTTCGGGGAATATTAATTTTAGCTCCATATCCTACAGACCACTGTAATTATAACTGTGGACGTGTCTGCGTCACGACAAATCTGCAAAGTTGTTTCATTACGCCTACACAGTCTAACTAATTGCGGGATTGTTAGTTCGTGTTATTAATAATAACGGATTGTAGTATTAATAACAAAACATACATATAAATATGTGCACATTTTGTGTTACATACACACAAATGTGCACATATTTATATGTATGTAACGGTGTCGGTGTCACGGTAAGTGCTGCAACTCGATACGATATGTATTGGCGGGGAGCTCGTCACGCCCCCGTGACACGCGCGTGCGGTGCGGTCATCGGGGGGACGCTGCCTTTATTGTGCCACGTATAATTATACACAAATATATCCTAAATGCTACATATCTCGATCTGGTAAGATCGATTTATAAGAGAGAATAATGTCAAAATTGAAATAACTCACTACCTACCCTTTCCAGCATAAATTACCTATAAAGAATGAGCATAAACATGCAGCCCCGCACGGGTGCCGGCGCCGGGCAGCACCGCGGCCGAGCTGCGAGAGCGCACTCACACGCACTGCGCCCGTGCTCACTCACTTAAACTAAAGGATC
Source organism: Heliothis virescens (assembly GCA_002382865.2). Taxonomy (NCBI): domain Eukaryota; kingdom Metazoa; phylum Arthropoda; class Insecta; order Lepidoptera; family Noctuidae; genus Heliothis; species Heliothis virescens. Next base: position 9,973,480 of record NWSH02000525.1, on the reverse strand, counting down.
GCAATGTGTCATATTTATGAAATTATTTAAAAAATATATATATTATCGCATCTCAGATGTTAAGTTTGAGTCTCTATATGGGCCTCGCTTCGCTTTATAAGGTCATAAAAATGTAACGTGCAGGTTAACGCGACTGTAATGGCGATATAAAGCGATTGTCTAGAGTGTATCGCACGCTGTCGGTCGCGGAGACTGTACGCGCCCGTCGGTACATAACAGCGACCCGCCGCTCCCGGGCTCCTGCACTATTCATCGACTCGCGATTGGAGCTATCTCTAAATGATTTTTTGATTGCTCAAGGTGTGTATATTAAGTAAACATTAAATTACAATAAAGTGGCATAATAACAAAGCAATAAATGAAGTAAAAAAGTAACGTGATCAGAATACCTAAACATTTTATGCATTGTATCGTGTTACTAAGTCTTCGCCTTAATTAACTGAATTGAACAAAAATCAGCCGTCTTTCATGTATTTGGAGAGGAGAGAAATAAATTACTGTTAATTAGCTAGTTTGCTCAAAATATACTAAGATATGAAACTACAATAAATACTGGTAGTAGATTATACAAACATTTTCTTTAAAGCACCGCGTTTTTTATTTATTTGCTATGGAAGGATTCATTATATCAAGATGTGCGAACAGCTAATCAGTACTTCATAATGAGACAAACTGTAGTATGCAAAGTACCAGAGTGTATATTTATGTATAATATACTCGACCCTTTGAGCGTGAAGCATTTTTATGAGGGACGTGACGGGGTGGACCAAATTTATAATATTTCCATGCTTCTGGCTAAGAGCCGCGTAATTACCGTTTTTATAAAATTCTTTTGAGCGATATAATACGAGTCGGGGATTCAGAAGGGTACGTCTCATGAAATAGAATATTTATCCATCGTAGTGACGTCTATATAACTGTTGCTGAAAATATCAGCTGTATGTAAATGAAACGCTGTGTACTGCTACAATCTGCTACAGCGGACCTGTAATGGTTTGACTGAGGTAAACATACAAAGCAATTTGTTCTCACAATACAGTGCGGGGAACATCCACGACGAGTAATATAATAATACTAGCTTCTGCCAGCGACTTCGTACGCGGATCATATCGCTTATACAGGCGATTATCTCACACCGCGCACCGCACCGCGCTCACACCGCACCGCGCTCTCACCTCATGATTTATTAATAAAAACACAAAGTGTTTGATGTAAGCCGTTATTACAACTGTGTAGTTGGCTGGGGGCGGTGTCTGCTGTATTGCGCATATAATGGCTCGCGCGCTAAGTCCCCGCACAGCGTGCGCTCTGCCATCCGCTCACACGTACCGACTGCGGGGAGTGAGTATTCGTGCCACTGTCGTTGTTGCTCACTGTCCACACTCGGATATTGAAAACGATGATTTAATATACTTGCAGTTGTACGTACTATACCCACATAATTGCTGGGAGTTACTTAAACTTGTATCGCTACTTAACAGTGAGTTAACAGAAACTATTAAGAAGACAACGAACTTCACTGTTGTAGCATTTAATTTTTTGAAATGATTTAACATTTTATATCAACCATTTATTTTGTTTTATTATGGGAAAAGGGCAGGAAGATGATGAATACAATAACCATTGGTATAGTCAAAATAAACATTGAACAATTGTGTTGGTCACAGACGTGAACCCCCACAGGCGAAGTGATGCACTGCCGAACCGTAGATACCACTTGGTAGCAGCCGCAGCACCAACAACGCACTAGCAGCAACAGACTCAAACTATCTCAGATACGAACTCCATCCGTAGCTAACTCCAGTGGCTTACATAAGTATTGTACAGTGTATATATTATAGAATATTTTTTAAATCAAACTCATGTACAACAAGTGCGTCCACGTCCGCCCTCACTGACTGCGTCATGTTTATCTGCACATCGTTCGCGAACACACGGCCTTGTCTTACTGACTACTGACACACAGTGCGAGCTCCGCAGTAAACAAAAATTAACAAAGAGTGGCCCTTGTCGTTCCTGTACGTCAGGAGAAAGGCCTGACGTAATGACAAGGTCCACTTTTTGATAACATCTCTCCTCTGCTACTTTGTAAGTTGTTTGTCCGACTCGATTTAGTATCGCACATTGTTAAACTGCGTAACTTTACGGAACCCATGAAAATTTATACTTTTCTGTTTAGTTGCTTGAACATTGAGTGAGGCAACGACCTGGATAAACCATTGAGCTAGAATAATGACTAGTTTTATCGTCGGGAATAACGCGTCAAGCCATTATTTTGGTGTCACGGTCACATCGTGTGTTGTGTCGGCGGTGCACTTACCGCACTCTAGAACTGCTGTCGCACACTGCGGGGGCGCATCGCTCGCTCTATACATAAACTCACGGTTTTTATCTGTAACATACGTCAGCCTCTTACGTTATGCGGTACTACAAGTGACTGCTTATACGTAACTTCAGTTAGTAGTGCTCTTCCAATTTGGAGGCTTATTCAGTATCCAGCTAATTTACTTATAAAATTCTCTGAAATTCTCAGACAATAATATCGAATACTTTCCGTTATTTAAATTGTACCAGACATTCATTGAATACGAAATATCAACTGCCTAGTCTATTCCCGACCATGTTGCGGTCGGCTTCCATTCTAACCGCATGCAGGTGAATGACAATATTTCACAAGATAGCTCCTATCCGACCTCCTCCATAAATTGCTTTGTAATATTAATTTGTATATGCCATTGTTGATGATTTAGTTCGGAGTTATTAGACTAATAGGCATCCGTACGCTGCGCACTTGGTACGCGCGGAGTGTTCACTAGTTACACATTCGTCGGCTGCTTTAAGTTCTCATTTAATTTCATGTATTCACGTAGGTGTGTCAACTTGGCAAAGCTGCTTGCACACTATGCGACTAATGCCGACAAACATATTTCAAACCTTGTCCATTGTTCTGGAATAAGTGTACAGATAGTAAAACTGGCCTTTTCTGCCATTTAAGCCAAGACGTTGTCAATAAATCTGTTGATTTGCCCTGCAGCTCGATGTTTCACAGCAGTAGTGAACAAGTGTCAAGTACGCGAGTACTGCCGCGAGCCTGTCACGTAATAGACTTACAGACAACAGGACAGCTTCCACCGCAAGCACGGGGGAGCGCAGTCGACGTCATTGTATCTATATTATGATTGGAGCGACGCGATTGACATTAAGTCCTAACTAATTGGATTTCAAGGCGAGCTGACGTCTCTCATACTTTGAATTTTCTTCTCGATATATTTTAAGTACGTTTGTTTTCGTGACTTTTTAATGTTTGGACTAGTTATTATAAAGTTCTTTTAGTAATGTTTGTCTTTTCTTACAGAAAGAGGTGTTCCCCTGGGAGGAGGGCCAACCGCAGCCCTCCACTCCTGAGGAAGTATTTGGTTTGGAGGACCGCCATAGGCTCGCCGTTGCAGGTAGTTAAACTATTGGTTAACTTCTGAGTTCACTCATCCTACGATTGTACAAACTATATGTCGTACAACCTTTTAATTACTTGTAAAAACTACAGCATACAATAACAAATCCCAGTACAATCCGACTGTGTTATGTATCTGGACATTTCCATAGCGATACTATTCTCTTACTGTTCGCCACACGCCGCGCCGCCGGCCGACAGCTGGCGCCGCCCGCACGCGCCGCTCGCACACTCGCTAACTGTGTGAAACCAATATTATCGCACACGACAACCTAAATAACAGAATATTATTTATTCAGTTTTCACTTTTGTACTTATAAACTAAAATAATATTTTTCCATTACAATCTATCACCCGTTGTTTACAACGCGGATGTTTTGCTGGAGTTCGCAGTTTGCTCGTTTTAACGACAAGTTTAGCAGAAAGCTCGTCCCCGGGGACATTTGTTATCTTCGCCAGTGAATGATATATTGCCTTCCAGACCATTTGCCGCAATGATACCTGCTTGTTTGTCGGCTCTTTGTCTTTTATTATCCGCGAACGCCTTACATTTTATAATAAAATAGAGAAGCCTACATAAAGAATTCTTTGATGAAGTTATAGGTACTTGGAACACAATATAAAGCAGAAAACTTGGCTAGATTTCATTGCAATGTATTCGCACACTCAGAATAAGAGAAGAAATTCTTTCTACCGACGACGTGTGTCCGACGTGAGCGCCTCCCGCCTGCAGCCGTGCGCCCCACGTGGAGTGCCGCGGCGAGCTAGCTGCGGCGAAGCGCTAGCAATAGACACGACCGCGACTGTTCATTTTTATGGACAGTTACATGGTCCTACGTGCGCCGTGCCGCCACACAATGTGCACAACTTCGGGTTACGAGCACGATGTCCTCATACACAGCTATATTATGTTTGTTTGTATTCAGAGCCGTAACGCCCATACTAAACCATTTATGGCAATAATAAAGTAGAGCGCAGTTCTTGCACACATTTGGTACGGGGTGTCTGCTCGCAGCATCGGAACTGGGAGTGCAACGATATCACCACCACTTCTGGCTCGTTGGCACTAACTTTGATTTATTTTGTAGTGAAAGCACGAGGATAAAATATACTTTTATTTTTTCTTTATTGTTAGAGTTGAAAAAGTCTTGACGTAAGTTTTACTTTTGAGGCCAAGTTGAAGCGCTAACTATGTTAATGAAATCGCTGAATCAGAATAATAAACAGACACATTTGGCGGAAGGTCTGAGCGGCTGTCGCATGGCGCGGAACCACTCCCCCTAATGAAATGATACGCTAGCTGGATATCCCGCCGAGAGTATCTCACGAACACTGGTGTGGCGCCCCACAGCCGGGAGCAAGCCAGTCGCTGCCTTGATCTGTACTGGAGCTGACTCAAAAAACATTGTTACATATTATTTATTTAATAAAATAAAATTCAGTAGTCAATAAGTCATTGAGAGTAGTCAAGAAGTTATTTCACAATGTGTAATCTGCACAAACCGTGTTGTAGCAGACGGTCGACTGGTGAAATAAGACTGAGCACTGTGTGCGTGCGGCGCGCACGAGGGACGTGCACTTCATCTGCCGCTCGCAATCACTTTATTGCATTAGTGGCCGCACTGCACTAGCCGCGCCGCGCCGACTCGCCCGGCTCGCTCACTGCCTGTTCACTTTTCACTGGGATGGGATCGCCATCGTCGGTTGCCGGCTGCAAGTAGCCGCTGACATTATATTTACAGTTACAGTACTAACAGTACGATGCGTTTGCATTCGCCAGCACGGGTGAGCGCCACTAACGACAACTGACAGTATGATATCGCGAGACACGGCACACTAGGGAATCAATCATATCTGGCAGAGTTTTGTCCTTTAACTTAGCATTAAAAAAAGACAGTAATTAATCTAACCGCCGAGTTAATTGCTCGTTATATTCAAGTCTCCTTAATATTAATTTGGTTGGAAAGACAAGCCTTTTTCAAAACATTTATCAGAGTAAATGCAGCTATTAGTCTTACTATAAATCAAGCACGTGCCTCGCTTTGCTGCGGCCTAGCTGTCGCGCCGCTGCCGCACCGCAGTCGTCCCGCAGCCGCGCCGCAGTCGTCCCGCTGCCGCGCCGCAGTCGTCGCCGCGCTGCTATAACCGCACTGTAGTCATACGCTCACAACTATTAATTTAACTTGTGACCTTTTTGTATGCCTCAGGCACAGTCAAGGAAATAGAAATTAAGTTTAAAAAAAATTGTTTGTTTGTAATTTATTCTTCAAAAATAGCTTATCATTTTAAAAGTTATAACGATCACGTTATTCTGTCATTTATATCTATACTAATATTATAAAGCTGAAGAGTTTGTTTGTTTGAACGCGCTAATCTCAAGAACTACTGCTCCGATTTGAAAAATTCTTTCAGTGTTAGA
>NWSH02000525.1:9947528-9967496 GCA_002382865.2 Heliothis virescens | reverse complement strand
CTGGTCCGATTTGAAAAATTCTTTCAGTGTTAGATAACCCATTTGTCGGTTTACTTTTTATCCGGGTGCGCCGAGTTGTTTCCACGGGACGCAGGTAAAACCGCTGGCAGAAGCTAGTGATGAATATTTTATGCCCCTCCCCCCCACCAACACGAACTAAGCGAAGAGCAAGATATACAATGCCTATATCGGAACTTGGTTTACCTTATATCGCTAAGTACCTACTTGAATTGTATAAATGAACATCTTTAACACATTCGCGCAAACATTGTTTTACATAATTCATTAATACGTCATAATAGCTTCACTTGCATTGTATGACTTTTTAAAAGATTTTATTTAACTTGCAATGTATGTAAATATATTTATATAAATATACTATATTTGTGTGTTCGGGTGAAATCTTTGTACTCAATTTTGAAGTAGATATATTCAACCGTTTGTGCTGAAATTTTGTGAACGCGTTTAGTTTGGATGACAATATATGATAAGCTATGTGTGTGACGTCATTCTAAATTCAATATGGCGAATCATACAAGATGTCCGAACAGTTATATTTAATCCACTTATACAATATGGGTATCAAATAAAAGGGCTCGTTGAGAGTAACTAGAAAAAATATATGACGTCATTCTGAATCCAATATGGCGGACAACGCAGGATGGCGGAATAGTTACCTTTAGTCCACTTTTATAATATGGGTGTTAAATGAAAGAGCTTCTTAATAGTAACTAGAAATAATGGCGATAACTAAAAAGTAAAAAATAAATTAAAAGTAAAAAAAACTTTTTAAGAAAAAGCTTTTATTTAAACGCTCTAAAAAGAAGAAAATAAAATTTTGTCAATAATAAAAGCTTGTCGCGAGGTATACATACCTATCAATATTCCTTTACCTATATCACAATAACTTGTGGTAAATCGAGCGACAAGCTTTGAACATAAACATATGAATAACAAAGCTATAATTTGCGGTTACTGAAAAAGTGCTATAACTCAAAAACTACTAACTGTATTTCGTTCAAACTAAATTTGGTTGATAGTTTTTGTTAAGATCTATAACATATATTTTTTTTAGATTTTTCAAATTGGTAGTTTAGAAATTACAGGGGGGCACACATTTTAGCACTTCGAAAGTGTCTTACTCTGAAATGATTGACTTTGAGAAAAAATGGTTTTAGAAACCTCATTTTTAATGACCTATCTATAGACACCCCACAAGTATAGGCTAGACGAAAAAAATTTTTTTTGTTTCAGTTTCATGTATGGGGAGCCCACTTCTAATGTTATTTTTTTATTTTTGTATAAAAATCGTAAAGCGGTTAACATAATACATCTACCTACCGACTTTGAATGGTGTAGTCTTAACAGTTTCGGAATAAACTGGCTGTGACATACGGACAGACAGACAGACAGACAGACAGACAGACAGACAGATAGACATGACGAATCTATAAGGGTTCCGTTTTTTGCCATTCGGCTACGGAACCCTAAAAACATGTTTTCTTCCTTACCATATTATTTGTTTAGAAGACCTCTTTTGAATTTTCCTGACAGTTAATTTTAGAAATAATCATTTTCTATTAATAAGGTGGGGTATCGATTGTGTGTACCGTACCCCTGCACGAAATTATTATAATATAGATTTTTAAAGAAAATACTAAATTGTTATTTTTATGAGCCGCGTTCCCCGCACCCTCCGCTCTTCCCGCATCCCTCGCCCCACGCCCGCACCCCGCACCCCGCGCCTCGCCCCCCGCGCCCCGCCCGGCAGTACATCACAGAGTTGATCCCTGAACATGTGGCACAAATAAATTGATTCCACATTGATTGCGGTATTTATATTTGTTTGGAGTTATTAATCATCAGTTGTAATATCGTTGCGTTCCTAATGGCGGACATGTTGGCGGAGCCGGCGGCGGGTCATTACGGTACATACATCTCGTTTCCTACGACGCTCTGAATAACGTAACATTAAGTGCCAACTTACTGAATCCGTTTGGCTGCTACTCAATTTATTTATAAAAAAACCGGCCAAGTGCGAGTTGGACTCGCGCACGAAGGGGTCCGTATCATTGTCTATGAAAAAGTACAATAGGAATGGTCAAGAGTGAGTTACTTAAGTTGCACATTATTTTTAATAGATGGCGCTACAAGTATACAATTCTGCAATTCATTAATATAAATTAACAGCCTTAGTATTTTCTTTTTTTTTAATTTTTAGTATTTGTTGTTATAGCGGCAACGGATTTACATAATTTGTGAAAATTTCAGCATTCTAGCTATCACGGTTAATGAGATACAGCCTGGAGACAGACAGACAGACAGACAGACAACGAAGTCATAATAATAGGGTTCCGTTTTACCCTTTATGTACGGAACCCTAAAATAATAATAATACACATTAATTCATGTACAGGAATAATAACATGAAATTAGAAACTGTTTAATAACTGAAACTGACAAAAGCAATGTTTATTGCGGAGCGATCGACCATCATTAACAAATGCGAGGGGAAAGCTTACAGTCACGGCAGTCGTGCGGACTGTACACGCTGACTGTACACCCGCTGTCGCTCTGCCGGCCACCTCGCTCGGTACTATACTAGTAGGTAAATACTTGCGTTGCTTCATTGTACATTCATTCTGTAATAGATTCACCCTTCAGTGAGCACAGTTTACACGTACACTCTATTCCTTGGAGACCTCATTACTCTTGTGATCTCGATAGCTACAGTATTCGTACTGTATAAACATCATAATTTCTAATCGCTAAAATGCTACTTATCATGAAAAAGTCAATATGTTTGGTTTATCGTTTCATGTTACGGTATAGTTAACAGTTTGGCTCAGGAAGCTGCTAGCAGTAAACATCCACACCGCAATTAATACCAAAATGCCTGCGGACAACTTTAACTGATAATGAGATTAAATTTTCTTTGTAACTTACGTTGTCTCTATAAACATTTCTAATGCTATGCTACGCCGTAGCACTGTAGCGCTACAATAACACTACGGCGTAGTACTGCAACTGTATGATACGGGTGCAGATGCTGTCGCTTGCTCCTACTCCTCCATTTCAGTGTGTGAAATTCTGCGTGCCATTTTAACATGTGTGTAACATAACACCTATATTGTACAGATACCGGAGGTCCTGTCGAGTATTACCAGGTTTAAAAGAAATCGTACTATGTCAGTAATTGATTAATATTTGTTGCAAATCCTGAATCATTAACTGAAATATTTTTCCATTTTCTATCAAGTTCAGCTGTTTGCTAAATCCGTCTGTCCGCTCATTATTTGGTCACGCTGCCGAAAAAGTTCGCTTTAGGGACACAAATCATTTGGCCCTTACTGTCTATACAAAGAGTATTCTTTTCATTTTCCTTGTATATTCGGTTAGAAGTCTCATTCTATTTGCTTAAAAAATAACAATTGAAAATTGATACAGTTTTAACATACATTTAGTATCCAATTTCGGCGTATAATAGAATTGTCTCGTGTGCAAAGTATGTCTCGGCATAGTAATGCATCGGATAAAGTGGCACGGCTCGGTCGAGCAGTTAATAGCGATGTGCAGATATACAAAAGGTTTGATTATTTTCTGAGACAGACCCAAGTTAATGATGATGATCATGAGTACACGTGGTGCAGCGCCGCACATTCAGTTTCGACACTTATATTTATCAATGCTTTTTTTTATAAATTGGTTTGTTTTATTTGTTTGGTATGCTCTGTTTCTACTCGCAAACATGCAGTTAAATATTTGACAAGTAACAGTAACGTAGCAGCAATGTATTAACATCAGTACGTCGTGTTAAGGTGGTGGTGACGTCACGCGCGGCACACGCTGTGTCTCATCAAGCTTCTTTCATTCCTCAGCACTTGACGGACGAGGTCGCGTGTGTCGCTTGTACTGCAGCCGCTTATACACACAATGTGTATCAACTTCTTCATACTGCACCACTATCTGATATTATATACACTACGATATAACAGTTGAAGAAAAAACACTTTAAAAAATAAACGCAAAACTAGCAGCTGGTTTAAATGGTCAAACATAATGTGTTTAATTAAATCAGAACTCGTGTATAACCGCGACCGCAGCAGTTTAACGTGAAATATTGACCGCAGCCGTATCAATAATTGTATTTAATTATTCCATTGTTATGCGGCCATAAGTGCATTGTGTAGGAAACGTATTTTATAATGCAGTACTGTTACGCTTACTTCAGCACTCCACACCAATGAATATTATTATTCGGTTTGAATTCCACGTCTAGCTGAATGTGCCCATTCGTCAAATCACTAGGAACAGTTAGGGTTCTTTACATGCATTCTGTGACACTTAGGTAATCCACACGTTAACAGTCTCAGTTGAATTTAAACGCGAGTAACTAAATCATATCAAGCAAGGAGTATTTGTGAAAAGAACTCAATAATTACTGAAACCATCATTCTCACTTAATAAAGTAATATGAAAGTAGTGTGTGCCGCGGCGGGCGCGTGCGAGCGACCCATCTCTCCGCCTATGATTTATTGAACGCAATACATTTCAACTAAAAGTTTTATGCTTCATAGAAAATCCATTATTTTGTCCGACGCGACTGGAGCGAGGTCACATTGTGCTGAAATGTAGATTCATAAGAGACCCGCCATTGTCATATGAGCTCACGATCGCCACGTGCTGTTGAGTACGTGTGTGTCGGTGACACGACGTGTTGTTGCAGAGAACCTGTGTCGCTGCCCGTTCGAGATGGTGTACATCCCGCCGGTGAAGCCGCTGCGACCGCCGCGCGACTGCGAGGAGCAGACGCCCGTCGAGATCGGTAACTACCCGGGGACAGTGTTCCATCAGCGCCGTGTACAGCAGCGGCAACTCACTGCACCATATCAAATATTGATGCTAATAAGATAACGAATCTGCCGCTGATAGTGGGTTATCCGGGAGAAAGTAAAAAAAACTGTGGAAATGTTAGTTAAAGCCTGCTTAATAGGTTCTCTGCAGAATGCAAGCATTCTCTCATTTTGTTAATCTGATACACTAGAGTTACTCCTGAAGTCCATCGTCACCGCCTCTACAACTGTAACTATATAACAAAATGTCTTTTAGTACCTAGTCGTTTTAATTTTTTAACTATTTGTTTTAATAGATTAATTGTGTTTTACTGTTGAAACGGGGAACTCTCGTTGTTTTACATTACAGAGATAAGAGTTCCCGAGCGGCGCGCGAGTCGCTAGTCTGACAACCTACATCTCAGTTGTGACGTAGGTACTGAGAACAGTCACAACAATGAATTATGATAATACCCTCATGGGCCTCAATAAATATCCATAAGCTGTCAAGAGTATTGTCGATACACAACTACACAGCACGCCTCATACAATATTCCCTTTGTCAGTTTTTACGAGAGCTCCACGGAATATTAAGCTGTGTTATTATTGTAGGGTTGACAGTGACGTTTCGCGCTCTCAGTCACTCGCACCCACATTCACATTCTCAATTACACCTTCATTAAAATGTCATTGTGATGCGAAGTATGTACAAGCACTAGAATATTAATAAATGGCATGATAATATATTATAGTGAGATATGTGTGGACAGTGTGGACACCGCCGGAGCTGGTGCGCGTGTGTGCGTGCGCAGAGTGCGAGCGGCCGCGCCTGCCCGAGCTGCAGGAGCCCATCTGCCTGCAGTTCACCGCGCTGCCGCTGCGCACCGGTGCGTGTGGCGTGCCTTACCGTGCAGTGTGCACGCAGCGCGGCGCCCGGCGAGTAACGCGTTGTACTGTGTGCAGTGCGCGAGCGCACGCTGTTGCTGCGCAACGAGTCGGTGCTGACGGCGCACTGGAGCACCACCATACGGCGACACCCGCGCCTGCGCCACCGCACGCTCGCTGCAGGTCAGTCTAGTGTCATCGTAGTGCGCATACGCACGCTATATACCCATAATGAGTACTATCTTGTGTAAATCATAGCCTTCAGTATGCCTTAATCTATATGTATAATGCCATTATCAGTAAAGTCACTATTCTCAACAGAGTACAATAAAATAGTATTAGTGTTACCTATACTCGTATCATCTTTCAAATCTTTATTAGAGGATTTTTCTTACAGCAAATCATAAATTACATAAGTTTTTATTTAAATTCGGCATGGTGCTTTGCCGAACAGTGAATTTTTTACCTGCGAAGACAATCATGTGAGCACGTGATTGTTTTTTCTGCACTTTTTCTATTGCATGCACCACGGTCTACTACTCACCTCACTCCTGGATAAAAAATGGTCAAAAAGTGTCAAGTGGCTCGCGCTCTAAGAGTTCCTCAAAACGTGCAAAAAAATCAAGTATTCAGTCATCATTATCTGCCTAGCCTTTTCCCAACTTAATATTACAAGGTAGATATTTGGTATTCGGCTGAATATAGTAAACGCCGCCGAATATTTGTTGCAAGTCTAATTTAAATGTGTTGTAAAAGTTTGTCCCATTCAAAATCAGTGTAGTGGGATAAATATTCATAAGATTGTCTGAACGTAAAATCCTCATTGTACAAAATGAAAAGCCGACAGCGGGAGTTCCTTATTAATACTCTTAATTCAAAAACAAATCACAATCTTGAAGACACTACGCCAAAACATTTTAACTTGGAGACCAGAGCTCTAGCAGAGAGCGGCGGGGCGGGGGCGAGGGGAGCGAGGGGGAGGTGCGGGGGGAGCGCGCGAGCGGTTCACGGGGGCCAATTATGCAAATAAATTGACAATTTATGAGTGGTTCCCTTCACAAGTGAGATCTCTGCGAATTATTGCAGCCATTAAACTTAATTAACATACTTCATAATGTTGCGGGTCGTCCGCGTGCACTCCACTATGTCTTACTGGGAACCACTCGCTGACCATTTACTATACTTTTACGTTAACAACAGTAATTGTGTCGACGACGATGATCAGCCCGTGCAGAGGGGAGGCTTTTTCTTTATTTCGAAACTCTACCTATGTTTGCTGTTTGTCTGTTTCAATTAATACAATAATTCATCCGTACCAAAGTTCCTTAAATTTAGTAAAGTAGGTACGCTATTCCATGGTGTCACTTTAGATAACATTGAGTGAGGTACTCCGGTCACCGGCTACGGAATATGAAAACAGCAACATTATATTTATTTCATGAACCACGAGTTCCCCCAACATAACAGAATGTTTCAATTTATTGAATAATCTGCTTTAGGGCCGCTCCACACGGCCTGCACGGCGAGTGTACGGCGAACTAACATAAAAATCATTAGTAAATTATCACACAACTCGTTACAATTCTGTCATTATAATAGGTAACAAATATTTTTTTGCAATTACTAAATTAAATAACAAATAACCCCTAAGAACAGGGTTGAAGATATCAAACCGAGAATAATTTTATTGGAGCGCGAAAGCTTGCGAATGTCTCCCGGCATGTGACGCACACACGTCAAAAATACGATGTAAAGCGGAATTCAATCAGTAAAGTTAATCAGTCGAGTCGACAGCTGACAACTGGCTGCGTACTGCCGCGCGCCCTGTGCTCCCCGCCGGGGAGTGCAGTGTGACAGAGGCCTGCGGTCCGCGCCTCAAACATTATGAAAATATTGTTATTTACGAGGTGAAAGCCTTCGCGCGCGCCTCTATTAGCGCGGCCCGGCGCCACACACACGTCATCGCACTCGACAATATACATGCAGAACATCTTTTTTGTCAGAAACGATTAGCCAAATATTATAGTGATATACCTAATACCCGGAAAAACCTGTCGTAATAATAGTAAATAACTAAATTGAATAGTAAAGGACTAGAAGCGCGCGGCGATCACCTCTCTAGAGCGCTGAGTCTGCCGGCCGCAGCGCCCGCGCACTTAACTAATTATTATTTGAGCCAGGCTATTCATTGTTAATATTGTATTTCCATTGATTTTTAGTCACATTTTATTTTTAAACTGAGTTTTTGAATAAAAAAAGCATATTAACATGTCTATCTTTAGATATGAGCTTACTCAATCGGTTCCGCTCCCCCGCGGGTCGCTGTTTGGAACAAATGCTTCCCTAAACGGGCTAGAGTTTATAATCAAGTAGATCTTAATGAGCAACAGTTATGCGCTCACTGCTTACCGTTACTGTAGTGTTAGTGGAGCAGAGATTAATTACTCGCTAAGCGGTTACGTTATGACAACGTGCCTCATCAAATCAAAATACATGACATACAAGACACTATGACTGCAAAATAAAAGATTTATGATCTAAAACCGGTCTACAAATTATAAATATTTTTACAAACATTTACTGACCAGTGACCTGGTGATTTTTGGGGTTCCTCACTCAAAGGGTAAAACGGGACCCTATTACTAAGACTTCGCTGTCTGTATATCTGTCTGTCTGTCTGTCTCCACGCTATATCTCATTAACCGTGATAGCTAGAACGCTGAAATTTTCACAAATGATGTATTTCCGTTGCCGCTATAACAACAAATACTAAAAATGTTTTAAAAAATAGTAAGGATACCATACAATAAACGTGTGAAACCGCAAATTATAACTTTGTTATTCATATATTTGTATGAAAAACAAAGTTATTTTTTGCTGTCCGAAAAATATTTGTATTTTTCATAAATAATGGTACGGAACCCTTGGTGCGCGAGTCCAACTCGCACTTGGCCGGATTTTTTAATTTATCATAACATGACTACAAACCGTTTTGTGGGGGGAAATTGTATGTGTACCCAATTTCCCCCACACAACTGTCTATACGATTACTTATTATCGATTCTCTATTTCGTGTCAAAAATTAATTGACGGGCTATTAATTGGTAGTCATTTTAGCAACGCAGTGCGGCTCATGCGCGGCGCGGCTCGTGCCCTGCGCGGCCTCCCCAGCGCTGACGACAACGCTAGCTGTGGCATAGTCTTTTAATGTATTTTACGCCCGCTTGCTCATTAATTTAATTACAATGGTTGTCACAAAAATATGTTAACTCCATTATACAACAACATTTTCTATTAGGAATAAATTTTGTTCGTAGACACTAATTCAAAATGAAAATTTCAGGTCCAACGGGATAACAATGTACAATAAGAAAGCTCTACCGAGACCTGTTAATGAGATGTTGGAGATTTATTTATCGTAGTCTCTAAAACACAATCGTCGCAGACTTCACTCTCGGCGGCGGCGGCCCCGGGCACTGCGCCTGCTCACCCCGTGTCCCCCCGTCTATACGTATTGTCACGCTGTTGATCACATAATGCCGTGAAGGCTAGGAATTAACGGGGACTGGTACAATTTTCGTGACATCAACAGCTTTACATTTTTGTGCCAAAATGATTTTCAAAAATCAGCAGAATAATCTGAGCAAACCAGAACATATTCTAAAACAACGTTATGAATCCCATGGGCTGCGCCGCGATGTAGCGCATTGCTCCGTGCACTGCCACTCGTGTGGCGGCAGCCGGTCGGCACTGCACTGCTAATGTTCGCCAGTAATATACCGCGACTCTCTGCACACATCCCTACCCTCCAACAAATAGAATTCCATATTTAGTTTAATGGCACACAAGCGGATTTATGAAACAAGAAGGTTGCTACCTACATTATGATGTTTTGTTTCTGAAATCCGCTTACTTATGACTGATGAAAAATGCATTGTATATTTTAACTGACTTCCCAAAAAGGGCAAAGTTCTCTATTTGGATTTTTTAGGGTTCAGTAGTGAACTAGGATGTAACCTCCACCCGTTTGTTTCCCCACCTAACTAGGTGATGAAATAAAAAAACGGGTACGGTACCTTTAAAAATGTATAATAAAAATAGCCACAGCCGGAGGCACACAAAAAATTTGTGGGTCGTGGATTACACAATGTCTGAGTTCACTTCTGCAGGGATAGGTACTCCCCTGTAGTTGTGGCGATATTCCGCCGCTGGCCGAAGATGGAAGTAGGCCGAAGTTCAGAGTGGTGGTGTACGGTGACGTCACAGGCGATGAAACGGCGCGGACGTGCGCCTACTGCTGCTCGCCGAAGGCAGGGCGTCTGAGAGACCTCGGTCCGTAGACCCGAACACGAGGTTGCTGCTGGCGTCTTTTAGCCGGGAATAAAGAACCTGGAAATCAACGTTCCAACCGATTAGAACTCGGCCTAAAAACTTCCGTGCTGGAGTACCACCGTCGACAACGAGGAAAAGTTACCTATCTAAATGTAGTAGCATTGACGTGGCGGTACTAACCAGAACGGAGTTTACACATAAAAAGCAATTTAAAGAAAAAAAGGAAACAATAGAAAACAGTTATGGACCGTTAAAATATTTAAAATTTGAATTTGGAAAAACTTTAATTTTACTTGCAGGTAGAACAGAATAGGTAGCAGTATGCAACATTTCTAGCAATAACTGAGGCTTTTCTCAAATAGCGTTTACACATTACTTTGCTGAATGACGCAACATAAAACAATTAACAAAGCAAGTAAAAAGTATGGTGGTACACAGAACATAATAAGCTGCAAAATAAAACAAAACATGAAGCAACTACATGATCATGATGTGCGAGTTTGTGTGCTATTCAAAACTTACCCTAGATCGGGATTCCCAGAAAAAGAACACTATGAAACTTTTTACAATTTCAAAAGAAGATTTGAANAAAAGCAATTTGAAGAAAAAAAAAGAAACAATAGAAAACAGTTATGGACCGTTAAAATATTTAAAATTTGAATTTGGAAAAAAATATTATTTTACTTGCAGGTAGAATAGAAAGCATTATGCAACATTTCTAGCAATTACTGCTTTTCTTAATTAGCGTTTGCTCAAAACTTTGATGAATGACGCAACATAAAACAAGTAACAAAGCAAGAAAAAAAAGTATAGTGGTGCACAGAACATAATAAGCTGCAAAATAAAACAAAACATGAAGCAACAACTACATGATCATGATGTGCGAGTTTGTGTGCTATTCAAAACTTACCCTAGATCGGGATTCCCACAAAAAGAACACTAAGAAACTTTTTACAATTTCAAAGAAAAATTTGAACTTAAACTGCCGTGTCTGCTAGGGCGCTAGACAGGACGGAAAGAGGCAGAGGTGACACGTTCGTATCAGCCTAGAAGCGACTGGCGAATGTCTCCACACTGCGCTCGCGCTGCTGCATTCAAGTCAATCCAAATCGTTCCGAGGTTCGTTCGATTCATTCGGGGAGCGTTCCAAAACCGCGCACAAACAAAGAACTCGCATTCATTTTGAAGTTTCTTTTATTAAAAGTTTATTATTTTATTTTTAATTATTAAGTTTTATCTAATTGTAAATATTTGTTTTATTATGTTACTTTGTGTTTTAAACATTTTCAACAATTAGAATATAAGTCTGTTAATATACCACGGTAATTTATTTATGATGTAATGTAATATAACGATGTTTGAAGGTAGTTCAATTTATAATTTGTAGAAATCTTAGCAAAACATGATTATTCATGTAACGTTCCGTTACAAGGAATAAGAACCCTTATAGTTTCGCCATGTCTGTCTGTCCGTCCGTCCGCGGATAATCTCAGAGACTGTTAGCGCTAGAATGCTGAAATTTGGTACCAATATGTATATCAACCACGCTGACAAAGTGGAAAAATATATTTTATTAGGGTGCCTCCCCTACACGTAAAGTGGGCAATGTTTTTTTTTTCATTCTCACCCTAACGTGTGATATATCGTTGGATAGGTATTTTAAAAAGAATACGGGTAAACTACAATCATTTTTGGATAATGTTAATATTTTTGGAAACAATTGCTTCAAAAGTCGAAAAATAGTCCCCCTCTAACTTTTGAACCGTAAGTTCAGAAATAACGAAAAAAACTCAAAATTAGAACTGTATATAAAATTTCTAGGAAAATTATTTTGAACGTAATACCTATAGATAGCAGTCTTTGAGATATAGCACTTTTTTGGAAACCGCAAATTATTACTTTGTTATTCATATATTTAATAAATTCATATATTTTGCCGATAAAAGTTTGTATTTTGGCTAGTTGTAGTACATTTATTTTCCATAGATAATCGATAAGAAACGGAACCCTGCGTTTGCGAGTCCGACTCGCACTTGTCCGGTTTTATTGAATCACACACAAAACTGGTATTTACTGTCCCCCTGCAGACTTCTCCCCTCTTCTTGTACAGAGAAGGCTGTTATAAAGAAAAAACCGGCCAAGTGCGAGTTGGACTCGCGCGCGAAGGGTTTCGTACCAAGCTGTAGTTCCACGCTTGAGTAACAGATGGCGTTGTATTCAAATTGCACTGTCTTTATAATTTATTGTATGGGGACCCCCCTTAATATATAACTTTTTTTAATTTTCAGTATTTGTTGTTATAGCGGCTACGAAAATACATCATTTGTGAAAATTTCAGCTTTCTAGCTATCACGGTTAATGAGATACAGCGTGGAGACAGACAGACAGACAGACAGACAGACAGACAGACAGACAGACAGACAACGAAGTCTTAGTAATAGGGTTCCGTTTTTACCCTTTGGGTACGGAACCCTAAAAAAAGAATGATTTGCTTTATCAAAGATGATTGAAAATTTCCGACTTCAAAGTCCAAGTTACCTCACCTTTTGTTCACTTATACTCCATATTGTATTTTGGCTAGTTGTAGGTAATAGATACGTTAATTTTTCATAAATAATGGTTCGCACCCTTCGTGCGCAAGTTCAACTCGCACTTGGACGGTTTTTTTATGTTTGTAGCGCATGCATCTCCGTCGTTTACCAACCGATTTACCGCGCTGTTGAGTACTACCTACTAAATGGTTAATGCGAGTTTGATGTGTGTAGGTAAATGGATGAAGATACACGAATGAGGACCTAAACACTGAAAAGCTAATAAAAATCTTTTTACAAAAAAGTAAGCCGACTTCTTCTTTTCAGTGTTTTTAGAAGTCAATTTTTTTACCTGTTCCATTTTCAAAATTTGTGTGCCGAGTTGATAGTGTCGCAGAGACTTAGAACCAGACGTTTAACAAATCAAACTGTGAGATGATACAAAATGTGAGCCGAGATGTGTTCAGCGTGCAGCAGCTGAAGTCTACGTAACACATGGAAGCAGGTCAGTGCTCGTCAGAGCTCATGTGTCCGAGTTGCACAATGACATTACACACGAATTAGCAATGTTAAACGTCCCCCCCCATCTAGCGCCCCCCCCCCCTGCCCTCGCGGGGCGACTGAGTGGCGAGCGGTAGGTCGTCAGAGTGAGCGATCGCCACTTTATGATTTTATAACTCCATTTGCTTCAGCCTCTATTGCACTATGGCAAGCAGTTAAACTTCAATGCAGTATAGTTAACCAGTGAAAAGTTACAAATCTCATAGCTACATTAGCCCTTGTACAACCTACTGATGGATGCCGTTCCCACTACTTGACGTAATTTTTTTTGGGTTCCTTGCCCAAAGGGCAAACCGGGACCCTATCCCTACCTTGTCACTAGGTTGTATCTCGTGAACCACTGTAAAAACAGAACTGAAATTTTAACAGGTGATGTATTTCTGTTGCCGCTGTAACAAGAAATAAAGGTAACGAAACAAGAATTTTAGTGGGTTCCCGTCCAACAAACGAATTTTGTTGTTCTGAATCCTTCGTGCGCGAGTCTGACCATTTTTTAGGGTTAAGTAGCCGAATGGCAAAAAACGGAACCCTTATAGATTCGTCATGTCTGTCTGTCTGTGCGTATGTCACAGCCAGTTTATTCCGAAACTATTAAGACTACACCATTCAAATTCGGTAAGTAGATGTATTATGTTAACCGCTTTACGACTTTTATACAAAAATAATAATATTAGACGGGGGCTCCCCATACATGGAACTGAAACAAAAAAATTTTTTTTTTCGGCTAACCTATACTTGTGGGATGTCTATAGATAGGTCTTTAAACATAAAATTGAGGTTTCTAAAACCATTTTTTCTCAAAGTCAATCAATTCAAAGTTAGACACTCTCAAAGTGCAAAAATGTGTGTACCCCCCCTGCCATTTCTAAACTACCAAAGTGAAAAATCTAAAAAAAATATGTTATAGACCTTAACAAAAACTATCAACCAAAATTGGTTTGAATGAGATACAGTCAGTGGTTTTTGAGATATAGCACTTTTTCAGTAACCGCAATTTATAACTTTGTTATTCATATATTTGTACGAAAAACAAAGTTATTTTTTGTCGTCGAGAAATGTTTGTGTTTTGACTAATTGTAGGCAATAGGAACGTTTATTTTTGATAGATAATGGAACGGAACCCTTCGTGCGCGAGTCCGACTCGCACTTGGCCGGTTTTTAAGTTTGTCGAAATCATGGAGAAATTAACCTTAGCGCTGGACTGGGGGGTAGTGCTGATAACGATGAGCTTCCTATTAATGAAACAGTAATTTTAATGATATTATGTGGTGTGGGGTGTAAAGCATGCGGGGTACTGGGTATTACAGACGAGTGGGCGTGCGACGTGCACGTGTCCGGCGTGGCGCTGGCGTGCGTGCCGGCGCGCGGCGTGCTGGCGGCGCGCGCGTGCGCCGCGCTCGCCGTGCGCGTGTACGCCGACTGCTGGGGGCTCTACCACGACCAGCTGCTCATACAGGTGCTCACCACGTTCCCTTACACACGATACATATACTGCTGTACACGTACTGCGTGCACGGTAGCGTGAGATACTATTGCGGCATTATCGCGAAGCTAAAGGAGGCGTTATTGCTGCCTATCGGTATTATGACAAATAATGAATGTTCTCAATAATTTATTGTTTATTTAACGTCGCCGCTTGTAGCACGACTCGCTTACTGGAATGTAATAAATTGCGTTGAGCGCTCGGCGCCGTCCTATTGTAAATATCTTTGGTTATTATTTACGGCTGACATCTGAAATTACAGAACACGTAATAAATAAAGTCAAGATCTTTATCAGTAGTTCGGTAACATCGGTGGTAGCATAACGTTCGTCGTCAACTATATTGGTATGTATCTGTCATTTGAGCCATTTAACACTAATGCTGCTAGTGCGCGCAATAAGATTACCTTTGCTTAGTGCCTTTTTTAAAAGTGCCCAGTGCCATAACCTAAATTAATTTCTTTTATTTCTTGGTATTGTATGTGCTGTTAGTGATGTAAGTGCAGTAAATGTAATTAGATGTAAGTGCTCGCCCTCTTTGCAACGCCTGAAAAAGGCCGTTAAGCTGTACTGATATACTTAAGTAAGACCTGTAAAACCTTAACATGCAAATAAAGAATTTGATTTGATTTGATTTGATCCTAAGATTCCTGTAACTTTATCTGTTTCTTAAACGTAAGCACCTGTAATTGTCTCTGCGTGACTTATGTTTCTGCTATTTTGATATTATAGCTGTTGGTTCTCCTATGAATAATTAAATAAACATAAGACATTTGCCATTGTATTTAATTCAATATGAGACAACAGAGTTCGAGACCACTCACTGCTTGATTTCATTTTATGTTCGTACTTCACCAAAACAAAACTCCTGATGCACGTGAACTGAATTTGTCGGTCGCTAAACAATTGACTTAATAAAGCCAACGAACGATAACTATTGAACATTTGGCAGCCGCCAGCCTCCCCTGCACAATGCGATGTCAAAACTCAATGTGAAGTACTTAGTCACCGAAGAGATATGCACCAACTCATGCGTCTCTTTAGCGTAACAACACATTCTCATTCTGTGAACAAACAATGTTCACAGGAACATAACTGCTTATAACAAAAGCCACTTGCGTTAACCTATTGGATGTAGTAGTTTCTCTTGTTACCAACTGTATGTTACGAGTAAGCTTTGTCTCACTACTTGTACGTGAATGTATACACCGGCTGCACGTGGCTGCGCTCTCGCCGGCGACGCGCTGCCGCCCGCACGTGCGAGCGACGCCGCTCGCTCAGCAAAGGGAATGAACTTCCCTAGATAGCTTTCTTTTTACGAACTCTGCTGTTAGCTATCTATAATTTAGAACATCTTGTTTCAAAAGCTTTATGAACGGTGATCATGAGTCCCACGGGCACCATACATTAGACAAGCGGTGACAGCACGTTCGCCGGCGATGTCTAGCACATTGTACGATGTTATCCAAACCACACAGCACTTAGTAATATGAAAACTTCTTAGCTCCAAATCTCAGGTGACATTTGGAATGTGGACACAGTTCGGCTGTGCTTTTTCATAATGTTAGTATTGAGGCGAGCGGTCTGGTGGATGTGTGGCTGTTGCAGATCGCGGGCGTGGAGCCGGTCGTGCTGGACGTGTGGGTGGAGGCGCTGGGGCCGCCACTGCAGCTCGCCATCCAGCCCGCGCCCCCCCACCCGCCACACGCGCCCACCATGTGGTCCGTCTCTTCCTCTGCTACCATACCCCACTACACCTAGCAAATTGCTACGCCGTAGCTCGAACGCGTAGCAAACTGCTACGCCGTAGCCCCAACACGTGCACAACAGAATCAAAGTCGGGTGCTGTGCTCGCTAGTCGTGACTCGTTGTTATTCTCGCGCACGGTTACACTTACTGAAAATATTTTCTATGAAGACACCAATTCCTTTAATCTTATAAAATGACAGTCTTTTTATTCGTGACAACAAAATAAACTGACTGCTAGCCGGTACAATTGTTTTCGCTATACGAGTATATTGGGATATGGTGCGGACATGCCGTGTGACGCACTGCTGCTCTCCACATAATAGGTTTAATGCCTTTATAATTTACTGCCTAGAAGCCCGATTACATGCGTTAAATATTTAAATTGCAATATAATATTCTGCTTTTGTGTTAATTGTTGACATGTTTAGTTGTAAAATAACAACTTACACGAATTTACCACAAATTATTGCAAGCTGGTTCTTTTTGCCGCATTCCCAGCATATTCCCGATGCATTCCAGGCGCATTCCCGGTGCATTTCTGTGCAGTCCCGGTGAATTCCTCTCCTCGGCGCTGGTCGGGGCTTGTTTAGCGGATTCACGTTTTCGTTAAATGTTGCATTCTGCGAATGTGTCTGTATGTATGTGGTGTGCAGTGTGGCGACACTAGCAGGCGTGTCTGTCACCGCGCGGGTGTTGCAGGGTGTGTGCGGGCGAGCGGCGCGCGCTGCGCGTGCGCAACACGTCGCGCGCCGCTCTCGCACTGCACGTGTACACGGCGGCCGCGCACGGTACGCACTACTACTGCGACACTGCCGCATTCACTGGATGCCCCCAGTACCTACACCTGTACAACTTACTCACTATTATCTTACCGCTAAGTATTTATTCCTTCAGTTTTATATACCTATATTTTTTTTATTAATTTTTGTGTCAACGCCTGTAGGTTTCAGAGTTGCGTTTCAGTGCCTTTGTGATCGATAACCAGTTTCTCGTGATTGATGAGTACGAATAGACGTCTGCCTGGCATGTATCATAATAAACTTTTGCCTGATTGTTATTAAGAAAACATGACTCAAATGGTTTTTTGGTTACTATCTGTCAGATAATGCCATAGAACAGTAGTAATTTAAAAACATTTATATGGCATTACATATCAGTTAGCTATCTACTGCTTTATCTGGGACTTCTGAAACTGAACCTAAGTATTTAATAAACGATAAGGAAAGCGCGCATGATAATATTGTAAGTGGCGTGAGCAAGCGGCGCGTGTGTTGCAGAGCGCGCGCAGGACGCGCTGCCCTTCCGCCTGTACCTGCGCTACTACGACGTGCCGGCGCGGACCTGCGCCTGCGTCGACGCCTTCCAATGTACGCGCACCACCACTACCATACATACACCAGCTACCAGCCACCCCACAGCTCTGCAGACAACGCTGCAAAGCCACTCCAAAAATGCTGTTATATCGCTATTAGCACATAAGATACTCAAAATCAAAGTCAAAATCGTTTATTGAAAGTAGGCTAATTAGATTAGCACTTTTTCACGTCAGACAGCACTCCAAAACCGCCCCCTTTTATCACTTCCCAGTGTTATGGTTGGAAAGAAGAAGAACATCACAGCTGTTATTACTGTTTAGGTATTGCATTATAATTTATTATTTTCCATATTTGTTCTTATTTTTTGTACAATACAATTATTAATAATAATTACTTTATTACTTCACTGAGCTAAAATACCTCCATTGTCATAGTATTCCTATGTTCATCTAGTGTTTGTATCTACTAATATGTGGGACGCTCTTATTAGTACAGGTTACAAATAAAAGTATTTTCCTTCTGACATCCTTCTGTGGACCTCAGCGGACCTGATGGGCGAGCAGTCTGATTCCTGCTCGTTAGTGGAGGAAGTGGAAACCGGCTTCGAAATCTACTTCGCACCTGACTTCGGAGTACAGAATGACGACTACTACACGGTTCGTGTTTCAAGCACTTCGTCTGTTGTTTACAATATTCGTTTGTTATTATTTTTGTTTCGGCTGTGAGTGAGCGAGTGCGGTGCGGCAGGTGAGCCCCGAGGTGTGCACGCTGGCGGCGGGCGAGAGCGCCGAGTGGGCCGTGCAGGCGCGCGAGCCCGCCGCCGCGCCCGGCGACGCGCCCGACGTGCACCTGCTGCTGCGCGCGCTGCCGCTCGACTGCTCGGGGTAAGCCGTGCGGCGCCCCACCCGCGCTTCGAGCCCTCTCCCACTCACGGGTGCTTACGCAGGCCCGGCTGGCGGCGCCTCGAGCCGCCACCGCAGCTGGTGCGTGTGCGACGCGCGGTGCGCTCGGGCCGCCTCAAACTGTCGTGCTGCGAGTTGCGGGTCAGGCTGTGCGCGCTCGACTTGCCCTACGGCGACGTGCTCAGGTGACCCCCAACGATTCCTGGACTTTAATTATTGCCTTTCAATTGTTGAAGCTGTATTGTCTTCGTATGTAGGGTCCGCAAGCGCTTCCACGCCATCAACGTAGGCAACGGCGTGCTGGAACTAGGCGTGGAGACGCAGGCGCCGTGGTGCGTGCTGGACGAGCGCGAGGTGGATGCGGGGGGCGGGGGGCACGGCACAGACTGCTGCTGCACCACGCACGCGGCCGCGCGCCTGCACGCGCTGCCACTGCGCCTCGAGCCCAACAGCTCTATCGAGGTAGGGCTCAGAAACGCGGCTCCACATGTCACGTCTTTGACTAACACAACATTCGGTCCGGCAGATGTGCGTGGAGGTGTCGGTGAGTGCGGCGGAGGTGTGGCCGACGGCGGCGGCGGCGGCGGCCAGCGCGAGCCAGACGCCCGTGTACCCGCCGCGCACCGTGCACACCACGCCGCTGCACATGTTCGACGACGTGAACATCCTCAGAGTGAGTCCTTCGCACACGACGCAGTGCGCCGTGCACCCGCTGCGTGTGACCGCGCCTCACTGTGTGCATGCAGACGGTACCGCTGGTGCTGGACATGGAGTTCCCGGTGCTGCGCGTGCTGCCGACCGTGCTCGACTTCGGCGTGGTGGCCGACGGAGACACGCGCAAGGCATACTTCAGCGTGTCGCACTCCAGTCGTAAGACAAGCACACAGTTTATTACCACGTTAACATAAATACGTAACATGATTCGTGTTTATCGGGTCAACAAGTAACATAGTATAGTTAAGTATTGCACTATCAGTTTTCTTCCGACTTTATACTTAGTTAGTTAACGGTTGCTCGGAAAGTTTAGTATTTGGACTTCTTGACACCATTCGTAGTATAGTAGCTTTAATAATCAATGAGTTATTAAAAATGAAGTCGAAACACAGGCACGGTGACTCTCGACATAGCTGCACAGTGGATAGGTGGCAAAGAGTTCAAGATCTGGCCATCATTCCTTCGGATACCTCCCGGTGGTAGCGAGAACGTATATTTGCAGTACACCGCCACGTAAGGCCGTTTTGATTTGTGCGATCAATATAACATAGGGAAAGAGGGTACGGAGATATCGGCTTGACGTGCAGGTGGCGCGCGGCGCCGTCGGAGGGTTGCGCGCGCGTGGCGGTGTGCTGCGGCGCGGGGCTGGCGGCGGCGGGCGCGG